>OLMO02000297.1:4500194-4524111 GCA_900291935.2 Cassiopea xamachana
TATATATATATATATATATATATATATATATATATATATATATATATATATATATACATATTTATATATATATTTATATATATATATATTTATATATGATTTCGTTGTAGATTTATTCATTCAGAGCTCAAGCAATGTATCACCACCATACAACAATAATNTAAGGACAGAGTTTGTAAGACTGCTGAATATGCTCAACTAATTTTGAATATAACATGTATATGTATGTATGTATATATATATATATTTATATATATATATATATATATATATATATATATATATATATATATATATATATATATATATATATATATATATATATATTTATATATATATATTTATATATATATATATATTTATATATGATTTCGTTGTAGATTTATTCATTCAGAGCTCAAGCAATGTATCACCACCATACAACAATAATCTCAATGATAACTTTTACGTGTCCAAGACAATCGAATCAACTGGCCTCGATTTGAAGTCATTTTTCGGACATGTTTATCTCATCCTATTCAAGGCATCCTCCAAATCAGAGGCTTTTGCTCATTTCTTGATGGCCATAGCAAATCGGTAAGATGACTTGATGCAACTCTATTCTGAGCTTTCCATTTCTTGCTTGACTTTGGGCTACCTATTGTTCAGTTTATTTTTTCATGCACAAAGTGTGGTAGTTTATCGAGAAATGCATTGTTTTTAATGCTTCAGATGATGCAGATCCTGCTTCTGAGTCACGGTCTGAATGTAACTCAGCTTTTTATTTTGCTGGATTTCATTATCAATAGGGGCTCCTGTAACTCTTATGGCAACAGCTGATTTCTTCTCTCATTTATTGTTCTATTAAAAGTAAGACTCGAAGTAAATTTATTAGGCTTTTCATAAAGTTTAGGGTGTCTTTCCCAGTCCTTTCCTTTCTATAGTATTATGATGCCATATTTGGCATATCATGTAATAAATTATACTAAGTTAGAATACTGATGTGGAGTTAAGATTCAGATATTACGATACTATCATCAACTACCTCGCACTTGTAAATCAAAGTAAACTTTATAGCGATCTCCTGAATGGATTATGCATGAATCTTTTCTGTTTTGAGCCACTTAAAATCTTTTGCTTTTAGCATTTGGTATTTTTTGCCTAATGTTTCAGGGTATTTTAATTGACGGTGTTTTATTTGCTCTAGAGAAAATGCATGGGGTCTTTTTGACAATCATGTTGTTTTGAGAGCAAAGGCGACTCATGAGGTATAACCATATTTCATAACTCATGATTTTATTCGAAAATGAAGAAATAGCTTATGCATTGATACGTTTTATCGTTACAAACACTCATAATGACAATCTCAAGAATAAAATTATGGCCTGTTTTCAATTTTGGACTATTTTCAATTGGAATATGATATCTTATTGTAAGCTTCGTTTTGTATGCATCCCCCCTGAGATAGTCGTTTTGTATGCATCCCCCCTGTGATAGTTTGCATCAGCCCATTTTGTCATACTTATCTTTTAGACTCCAATATGGCTGCATAACGTCGAGAAAACATTGATTCCTTTTCTGTCAAGGTAAGTGCTGCACTTTAAAGTTCGTCATTTATTCATATATTCATCTGTTCATATATTAATCCTTCGTTCATTAATTCATTCACTTGTCCTTTCCGTCTAGTTCTTCTTTTTGAACTCTTTCTGTTCTCTTTCATATATTCTATGCTATATCCTACATTTTTTGTTACCTTGTAGATCCTTCCTACCTGCTCTTGAGATGATTTGTGATGCTGATCGTCGAAGATCCGAACCATCATTTGCTTTCACGAATCTTGAGATGCTTCCATGCGGTTGTGCAACAATTCCTGAAGATAGCTCAAGCTTCTTTTCATGTATGCAGCGAAATCTTGTAGCGTTGTTTAATATTTAATATTTTACTCAATTTTTCATGTCAAAATCGTGTAATATAGTCAACATATCAAGCTATGAACATCCTAATGTTGAAATAAAATTATCGTAGTACTAATTCTAAAGAGTGACATCCTTTTTACTTAGCAAAGGCTTTAAAGCAATTCCTCTTTGTTCTTCGTATGTATGCGGTTCTGGATGTTGACCAGATTTGATTGCCATCCAGCAATTAGGGGCTGAAACTAAGAGCTAGTTCATACGATGAGCCATAGATGACCCGAACCTATTACAGCATTGGTTCAGCAATTGCGCAGCCGCTGGGGATGAGCCAGTGTTGAACCAATGAGCTGCGTGAATGTGGCTCGAGCTGAAGTGTTTTTGTGGTTTCATACGCTGAACCGAAGATGAACTTAATTACTCAAATTACTAAATGCGTAGGTTCGGGTCATCTACGGCTCATTGTATGAACTACCTCTAAGCAAAGGCGGGTTTCAGGGGGGTTTCCACTTAAACGAATGAGCCGATTCGGCCGATTAGGCCCACTCGGCCGAGTGGGTTGATAGTTTCCAGTTAAACGAATGCAACGATTCGACCGAGGCTGCCAGTGTTGGTGCATGCATAGTAGGTTCAAATGTGGATTCCCCTTTGGCTGGCCTCGGCTGAATCTGCTAAATGAGAATTTCAAATGGTTTCATTCATATATTATTTGATATGGGAAGCAAAGCTTGCCAGTCTCGATTTAGATATATTTTGAAGTTTAGATTGCTGTAAATGGTGATATAATTTCATGAAATTATCATTTATTTGTTTTATGATCTCTTCCAGAGCTTCCAATAATATTTGGAGTAAGTGGCTGGTCATAAATAGTAGGGGGCTAAGTCACATGGATGACAATTCGATTATGCGTACATTTTACGTCATTTCAAGTTAAAGTGGACTGTTGTTTAGGCAGTAGCAGTCAATGATAAATCGTCTTTCTATAATTTCTTCATGATCCCTTCTTGATATCTTTCTTCATCGACCCCATCTACTCTTCTCCAAATTGATGCAAATTTTAATTTGTTATTTTTCCAGCTGAAGGAGAGCTTTTGTATCAATGTCTTGTCAGCACCCTCAATGCTTTCACAGAAAATCTGAATACAATCCCTAGGATAATTGCAGTTTTCTTCAACAGATTAAATGGTAAATAGATTTAAATTGATTCAATTGTGAGTACAGAACTGAGATTATGGGTTTTGCTTTTGCAGGTTGCTTTTAATGCTAGCCTAAGGGAGACCGTAAATCCTCGAATTTACCCCCTGGGCGCTTATTTATTTCTTAGATTTTTGCATGGGAGCTTATTCTAGGGGGAGCTTAAAAGTTTTTCCTGGTAGTTGGTCATATTCCAGTTGAAATTGTTCTACTAATAAACAGTTTCTTCTATGCTACAGATACAAGCAATAGGATGTTTTTTAAAGGACAGGCCAATTCATGGCTGCGTTTACTTTCCTAGCCCTATAAAACACTAGCAGACGCTCAAGTAGGTCACGTGCGTGGGTTGCGGCTTCTTCCAGGGGGGGCCAATTCTGGGATTTACGGTAAATCCATAGAGATTGTCATTTCCATTTCAGATTGTCAGCGTTTGCATTTCCCTAAGTTCATCGTTGTTGGTTGATCTCCTGGTCCTCTTTTGTTTGTCAATGTATATGTTTGCCAGCAAAAGTAAGATTTATCATACTGGCCAGCCTATGCAGCTTGTAAATTGGGGTTTATTGAAATTGTTGTAGAGTTTGACATTGCAATCTATCTATGACCATCTCTTGATGTCCTAACTTACAAAGCAAATTAGTACTCGAAAAGGCTGTCAGTAATAGGGAGGAATCTACTCCTGCAGTATGACATAGTGCCATTGCATCCTCATTTTCCTTATTTACAATATCATTGGTTGCTTCATGGCAGAATTCGAGTATCATGTTCTTGGTACTTGTTTTAGACTATCTTTACCAGAGGCATTTCAGTGCTGCAACGAAATCACCTGGATTAAAGGTATCTACCTTGTTGTATGGCCTATGTTACTATGTTACATCGTTCAAAAAGTATGTAACGGAAAAAACTGCCATATTGACCACCCCCACCCCCTATGTAACGGCTTGACACATTCGAGCTGATACCCGCTCTTTGCTACGTAGCATTCTGGCATGAGACTCCCCCGCAATACCAGCCTCTATCTATGTACAAAATAACTTGATGCGGTATTTTAACAGATAATAGTTCAAAATCGCTTAAACATAAAGTTAATTAGGGATGGTGCACGATCCAAGCTCGATGAGGTCTTAAACTCTTCATTTATTTGAGTATTTTTTGGATTTACTAATCAGAAAGTTAAAAAGTAGAACTACTCTAATAAATTCTTGGCGTTACGAAAGTAATTTACACACCTACCTCCTATTTTTTCCGTAACAAAAATAGTGCATACCCACTCACCCTCCTACCGTTACGTACTTTTTGCATGACCCATTACCATAGTCTTAACTCACTGATATTGCGTCATTAGTATTGCGTCATCGATTTTACGCCATTAGGATGGCGTCACTGATATAATGTCATTAGTATTGAATATTGTATTGATAATGAAAAAGTTAATCTACAAGCAGCACTATAACTCAAATACAGAACCCTTGAAATTTGGCAGAAAATCCCCTGGAAATCCCTGGAAAAGAATTTCATTTCACTGTTGGCCGCCCTGAGAGAGGTGGAGATGCTGATATACGCAGATATCCTCTCGAATCAAACACACATTTCATCGGTTTGGAATTCAGAATCAAAGATCAACAGAACTGACACAATTTTCGATACACTCTTTATGAGAATAAAGTTTTTTTTACGAAAAATGAGACTCAGAATCTCTGAAATCTAGGAATAATTCAGGAATGATGCAAAGCCTTATCACTTTTCATTATTATAATTATCTTTTGAATAGCGTTAACTGTGGCCTAAAGTGGTGGTAGACTAAATTTCTTTCCAGGCGTTAAAGCAAAATAACAGTGGAGCAGAATAATAAATATTGGATGGATAGTGAAAAGGTTAATCTACAAAAAGTACTTGTTTCCTTTAATTAGGTTATATAGCTATTTCATTCTATCCCAACAGTATATAATTTATGAAGAGAAATGAAATACTATACTTCAAATGTGCCAGAATTCAAAATATTGATGAATCTTGAGCCTTGCATTATTCTTGGTTTATTGTAAAGTTTTAGTGATTCTGAGCCTTAATATTCTTATAAACTTTTCTTCTTATAAAGAGAAAAGTGTGTATCTTCCATCTGTTTACGGGGATTTCTGACTTATGGCGTATTTTCCTTTTGGCTATTTAGAACTTAAAGCACATACTTCAATTTTATAAATCTCTTTCTTTGCTGCGTGTTTCCATTACAAATATTTTATATCATTTCAAGATTCTTGCGTTTATTTCATACAAATGGCTGACGACTCAAGAGAACGTTTGTCTTCTGTTTGATTTCCCGATATCAGATGATACAATCGTAAAAATCAAATGTTTTGCTGAACTTGTCTGGTATTTGCTCTTCAACTTAACTACAGGTGAAACACGTAACTCTTTTTAGCTTCAGTTATTTTTTATAGTTTGCGTGTATGCTCGCTTTCGTGCATGGGCGCACATTTGTGCGTGTACTTGTGTGTGTATCTGTGCTTTTATGTAGGTGGTTGTACGTATATTTGCGGCCTTGTATACCAGGGAACACCAACCTCTAGCCCGACTAACACTCAATTTGGCTCCAGTGCTTATGGAAAAGTACATGTACCGTAAAAGCTCTATTCATATTCATGTTCATATTAACTTATTTTTACACGAATTACCCTTCAGCAAAACTAAAATAAATACATCATAGTCATAATGGTTTAATTACAATAACAAAAATTAGAATATACCTTAGGCTGTTCTTCCAGGGGGTCGTGTTTGATTTATTGTCAGCTATTCAAATATTAGCTCATGATCTATTAATCCCTGGATGGCTTATTTATTTTTTGGAGTCTTAGAAGGGTATTGAATAGACAGGGGGCTTATTGGGGAGGGGGTTATTACTATCCCAAGAAACAAATTTTATACAAATGGTCTTTTGCATTCCCTCTGCATTGCTGCATTGCTTCCATCGGTGCTACCATCTTTGAAAGATCATTCCCATTGATCAACTATATTGTCCGCATCTTCACACTAATCATCAGGGTCAGTTGGTAATCTTGGATTATTTTCCAAGCAACATTTTCCCAGTTGGACTCCTTCGAAAGGATCAGTATTCTGTAGGTTTCCAAGATGCACGATGCACAAGTAATTCTGTACAAGGGTCTTATTTTATACACGTGATCTCATCTAGCAATATTTTCAATACCCTAAGAAGCCATGCAATCATTTTGTGGTGAATTTTGCTTGATTCCCACAAATTTTATGGAATATATCGATAACGTCTCCCGCTGAGATGCTCCCAAGTTAGTAAACGACAAAAGTCGATAGTAAACACAAGAATATAACCAAACAACAACTTGATAAACGAAACAAACAGCAAATTAAATGAAACGAATAGAAATTGAAACAGTCTCACAAGTTTATCTTAATGTCCTTCTTGGTAGAAACGTTCACTCCACCTCGTGTCCCTTATCGTTCGATTTTGTTCACTCTCCTCCGTAGCACACAAATGCAAATTGCCCACAATTTTCATCCAAGAGAGAGGGAGGCTTACATGCAAGTTTTGCTTGAGCATGGAGCGCCCATTAGAGTTGGGGGCTTAACAGAGCTTTTATGGTATTCTTAAAGTAGATTTCTGTTTTGCCAAGATGCTGATGCTTGCATACATTTCGCAGCTTCTGTAGTCTGCCTGGATTCAAATTGCCCAGAGCAGCCCCCAAACTGATCAGAACTATGCAAAATAGGACGACTCTGAATTGCAAGAATCTGGCCCCCGCAAGGTAGTGTATAGCAGGGGTGATTTCTAGGGGGACTTAGGGGAGCGGAGCCCCCTTATTAAAATTACTGTTCATTTTGGGGCTCAGCCCCCTAAAACCTATTGCATTGGCCTTGCTTTTCAAAGTGTAATGACCTTGCTTCTATTGTGTTGTGCATTGCTACGATTAAGTGTTCACTGCTATATGGTAATTGAGACATTTCTAATTTTTTATTATACTTTATTAGTGCAAAACTAAGTAAAGCATCATCTGCGTTTTTAAAAATTTGGGCGTGGCCACAGCTAGGTCACGCCCAACATATGGGCGTGGTTGCGCCTAGAGCCCCCCTTGTTAACATTTTTAGAAATCACCACTGGTATATAGTGAATTTGGCCCCGAAGCCCGAAAAGGTAGGCGATCCTTGGTGTATGCTGTAAACCACATACTGTGTTCATACGCCATGAATGATCCTTACTTGTATAACCAATCGTTTATAACCAGTCACCGCAAGCTTCTTAGACATGGGATGAAACGCATAGAATTATAGTTTTAGCATAGAATTTGCTATATTGCTATAAAGCATATTTACTATCGTAGATGTTTGGATCAGAAATGTTTATGTCTATGTTTTGTATTTGAAAAGATAGTTTCAGATTGGTAACAAAGAAGCCACTCATATGGTTTCTTTATTGTCTGAATGCTTTTAGAGTCCCTTTGGCCTTAAGTCATCTAACTAAAGAAAATATGTTTTGTATCGGAATTGTTCACAATGGATCAGTTGGGTAGCATGGACTTGCATGGATTCCAAGAATAGGAAGCGTAACATGCTTTTTTGTGCAGAATCTCTTAACATTGGCTTGGATATATGCCATATATATATATATATATATATATATATATATATATATATATATATATATATATATATATATATATATATATATATATATATATATGCCATATGTATATATATTCTGGATTATCTTTCTGTTCTAAAGCGCTCAATATCATTATACAGAGCTAGCTATAGTTATAAATTTTGGAACAAGACTTGAGTTACTACTCGGAGTTTCACGCTTGATGCGATCATCAGACAACTGTCAACTACTCTCTATGGTTATTCAATATATGGATCTCAAACGAGCCCAAGGTTGATTATTTGGACATGCATTTTGCAACAACAACTTAAGTCTTGTTCCAAAATTTATATGTATATATATATATATATATATATATATATATATATATATATATATATATATATATATATATATATATATATATATATATATATATACTACAGAATAAAACCTTAGAAACCAAAATAAAAGTGTTGTTTGACTGCAATTAAAATCACATATCTCTGAGTTTCACGCTGATGTGATTTTAATTGCAGTCAAACAACACTTTTATTTTGGTTTTTAAGGTTTTATTCTGAAGTATATAGCTCTGCCTATCGCATTGAGCACTCTGACTTTACAATTCTTTTGGATTGTATATATATATATATATATATATATATATATATATATATATATATATATATATATATACACAATCCAAAAGAATTGTATATATATATATACAATCTATAATATATATTAATATATATATATACAAAAGAATTGTATATATATATTAATACCAAGTGACACACATATATATATATATACACACATATATGTATATATTTACACACATATATATATTTATATCACATAATGTTATTTTATATATTTATGCTCATTTTTATTTTCATATCCATATATAGTGGCTTGTACTTTCTTTTGAAGATGTTTCACAAAATCAGTTAATACCAAGTGACATATTGAGCTACATCAAAACACACAAAGTCTGGCTTCAGGAGAAGTTGAAAATGTTAACAAACTATTTCAAGGCAAGGTTAGTCTATGAGCGCTATCTTTTTCCAGTTCTTTTGCACTTCTTTGTTCTCCTCATTGTGTTACTTCGATCTTTGTTTTTTCGCTTTTTGCTTCTTCAAAGCCCTTTTCTAATTATTTTTCATCTTCCTTTTATATCTTCATCTTTTGTACACTTTCGTTACTTATTTGGAGGACTGCTCTCAACTAGGGCAGTTTTTAGCATACAGAGTGATGGGGAAATTCCCTACTAGCCCCTTTAATTGTCTCACTAGTAGACCATATTTGTCCTACCACTTAAGCGCCCTTCTGATTCTGCGACTTGTTATCTTTGTCTCATTTGAAATCTTTTGATACTTACATGAATTTTTCGTTTTACAGCCTGTACCAATATTTTAACAGTACTTTTGAAAGCCTGTTATCTGTAGATTGTGCAGTTATCTATAGTACCCGTTTCTCAAATGCCCCACCAGCGAAAATTATTTAAAAAATGCCCTATCATCAAGTGCTTCTGCGGGGTTCTCTTTGATAGTTGGCACCCTGAGTTATTAGTATATCATTTCTGTCCTATGCATGCGTTGAACCCGCTGAATTTATCATGTACACACTTTTTTTATAAGAAACAAACTCTCTGGCTTCAGCCTGGATGTTTCTAAATATTTCGTTAAATCAATCCTTAAATATTTCGTAAATGTTTCCTAACTTTAAAGACTTCCAATGACAATAACAAACCAGTTTAAGAAATTGTGATGCAAGAAAAAGAATGCTCAAGTTTTATGAGGCGTGTAATGGATAGGTCATTGTATTTCATTGCTAGTTTGATCAAAAATTTGCAATGAAATCAGTTTTTGCAAGTTATTATTTGAAACTCAGCCTGGCTATATGTATCAAATGTTTCTGAATTTTTGCCTAATTTCAGCCTCATGTTTCTTATAGACATATTTCTTATAAAAAAAACTTGTACAGTTGTGTTTCAATTGCAAGGTATGGCCTGCGCAAAAGGAGCCTGCGGAAGCGTTTGCTATATCATTAAAAATAGCTTATTTGCTAAAATGGAATTATCTTAGAAAGTACCCAGTTTCAATGCTATGCCACAGCTCAATGTAATACATTAATTTTTGAAGGATATTAAAACTGCCGCTGAATAGAGACTGCATTTAATTGCGTTATGGATTGTTTTTCATGTCCCTCGGGGCTCTTTAAACAGTGGCCTATTTTGCTTAGGCTTACGCAAGGTTATTGCGGTTTTCTGTTGGAAGGTCAGCCTTTCTTATATTATTAGTATTATTATTCTTGTGTATTGTGTGCTACGAATGGCGTGAGAGATGGAAGGTTCAAAGTTATGAGAGCGGCTTGAGCGGGTGAATGATTACTCAATTTAGAGTTCATTAGTGTTGACGTCATTAAAATGTTTTTTAGAATTTTTGTAGTTTGACCATATAGAGTAAGAGAACACCATAAAATAGACATTTTTGAAAATTTTAGGCCAATTTTGTCAAAATGAGATGAAATACGACCATTTGACGATCGAAAACTTGTCATACAAAATACTGTTTTTTTCTCCTGGTTCTAAACGTTTAGTACCAGACTCAAAATACAGTGATTTGATAGGAACTTTGTCAACATTTAATTGCCTATACTTCGAGTAAAATTTTTCAAATCGAACTGGAATTTGTCAATAATAACTATTTCAGAATGTTTTTTTAGAAGTGAAAGCCAAAACTAAAATATTCTAAAGATAGAATTTTCGTGACGTCACACTAACGAGCTATCTTTAGATAAGGGTGACGAGAAGAGGAACTGGCTACCTTACCTCGCATGTTAAATGGCATACTAGATAAGGTGGCATGATATTCCCTCACTGTCAATCACCTTGCATGAAATGCACTTTAATTTTTACAGATCCTCAATATTCTTAAATTTTTTCTGTTTTTCAGCCTTAGGTTAGTCTAAGTTTATTCTTTTTAAGTATCAAAGGTGTAGGGTTGCCCGAAAATAAAAGGGATATATTCCAAAGTGTTTTAATGCTTTACTTCTTCATAAAAGAAAAGAAAAGTGGTACAGAGCAATGTGTGTTGTATCAAATATGTCTCGAATATGCATCAGCCGTCAGCCTTCCCATCCGACGGCAATTGATTTGCAACGCCTACTTTCCCTTCTGTAAATTATACGATAAATAAACTGTTAGTAGTGTTAGGACCTTGCAACTTCTACTCAAATAAACACAACGTCTACTTCATAAACTGTTGAAGACACTGCTTGATGAAGCTTGAGCCTTGTATTAAGAACTATATTCTTATGGAAGGTGTACGCGATCTCTTTTGTTATTGTTAGGTAAGAAATTGCAACTATAGCTGCTGATTGAGGTCAATATATTGTGAAAACACATAGAGTATAAGAGGATTTGATTGCGCTCTTTTTGCAAGAATAAGGTTTATAGAAATATGAAGACTCAGTATTGCTAACTAAGAAATAATTCGAGAGGAATTCAAGGTTGAAACTTTATTTAGAATTAGAACTGTTGTGTGTTTAAGATGTAACACTGCTTTTAGATTAATTTCCAATAAGCATTTAAATATATTCCTTTGGTTTTCAGGCAAAGTTACATCTTTGACACTTGAAAATAATTTGCGAATAATCTAAAGCTCAAAAGCAGAAAACTAAGAATATTGAGGCTCAGCGTAAAATTAGGTATTCTTATAGAAAAAGAGTGTAGAATAAGAAGCCTATGCTATGAAAAAATTTCACATATAGTGCACTTTTAGGATTTCAGGTTTTTGCTACCTATCAATATAAATGCCCAGTTAATTAATGAAAAAAATTAGCCACTCCACCTCTTTTGCCACATGCCCAGGAATTGACGCCCCTTCCTACGTAGGAAAGCCACGCGATCCAGCATTTCATCCACTGTTGGATGAAAATATTCTACGCGTGAGTAAGATCTTACTAGCAGCCTAGATCACAAAAAAGTGTACACGGTCCAGTTTGGAAACATGACAATATTAAGTAACAAGCCTACATTTGTGAAGAGATAAAGTTTCGGCCGTTGCAGTAATTTTGGAAATTGTTGAAGACAAGGATCACAGAACTTAGCACTGGAGAGCATGGATCGGCGTATTGAGAAATGCTTCGACTGTTGCACAGACGATTTTGACAAGCCTTGGTGTCATTGATAATGAGATTTCACACTATCACGTGGCATTGCACGTATTTCCAAATAGAAAATTGCTTTCCGTCGCCAAACGATCCAACAGCATCCAATAACACCTCAGAACAATAGCATTGCAAAGTTGGATCATCCAACATTTTTTAGCATTATCAAACTTCATCCAACAAGGTAGCCAAAAGATCTAACATTGGCAATCCAACGCATGTTGGATGGTGAGTGAAATGTTGGATCGATTGACCAAGCCTTTATCTTTGCATTGATAGTGGTTGCTCATCTCAGCGCGTCATCAACGATTTCATGATTCATCGAATGTTTCGTCTTTTGTCTTTTTCAATCCTTGTTCATTGCATGTATTTCTTAGTAAATGTCAATCACTGAAGTCAACCTCTAGCAATCTATTTGATTGGTTCTTCTTTGTCACATGATTTTCTCCTTCGCAGTGTCGTGCGGTCTACCGCTGGTAGCATAGACCAATTACCAGATGAGGTGGCAGAGAACCAGTACCTTGCCTTATCATCAACTTTGCTTGTCCTTCCGGAATGTAAGTATGATTGCTATTTTGTAATGAGATTAAAAATTTCGTTCTTGATTATATTTGATGTTATTTTAACAGAAGTAGCAATAATTTGCTTTTTCGCTGCTTTTTCAGGCCGTGAAGCTTTGCAAACGTTTTATCAAATTTTGATAGATAATCAGGTATGATTTTGATAAATTGATTTTTCATGATTCATATGATTTGGCGTTATGATTCACTTAATTTGGCATTATGGATTACAATGAGCTCCTGCTGATTTGTTGTTTTACACATTTTTCCTTAAGAAACATGTCTATAAGAAACATGAAGCTGAGTTAGGCAAAAATTAGCAAACATTCAGGAAACACGGGCAGGCTGAGCTTCAAATAATGACTTTAAAGAACTGTTTTTACAAGTAAGTTCTTGATCGAACTAGAGAAAAATAGAATTTACATCCAATGCATGTGTCACAAAGCCTGAACATCCTTTTTCTTGTATCACAGTTGCCTAATCTGAGATGGTATTCTCATTGGCAGCCTTTAAATTTAAGGACAATTTAAGAAACATTTAAGGCTGGATTGGACGAAATATTAAGAAACATCCAAAAGCACTCTTCGTGGTGAGTGGCCGAGTGGTCCAGCCAGTTCAATTAGCTTAAATGAAGTTAGACATGGCTGTGCATGGTCAGAAACTGGATGGGCGACCTTCCAGATGAACGACCAAAATAGCTCACTCCGCCGTCTTTCAGAAGGGACGTTCAACTAGGGGTCCCATGCCTGGATGCAGCATGCATAGTAGGCCGAAATTAGCTGAATAAGCTAGGTATAACAGCCTACTCAAAGTAAAATAAACAACAACAAAAAGAACATGTGATTCTGAATTTATAGTTTATATTTAGCTGATACAGATTAAGGACTTCTATTGTCATATTTCCTTTATCAAAAGTTGTGATGTCTTTCTTCCATTAACAGGAAAAGATCGAAGAAAAATTGTTATCTTCACGAGGGTCCTGTTTTGACCAAAAGACATTTACAAAAGCATCAGAAGCTAGTCAAATTGAGACGGTATTGAACCCCCTTAGAAATTACGACAAGTTTGGAGACTATATCCATAATCAGGAGCAAACTATAGAAGCTCAAGTCAATTGGTCCAAGTGGCTTTATTTATTGGAAAAGTACCCTGTTGCCACTATAAGGCGAGTAGTTCTTGCAAGGCAGGAATTCCTTCCAGAATCATATGAATATTTGACTGACGAAGAGAAGATTGCCCACGAGAAGCTGTTGAGATACTTTGAAAGTTGTGAATCATCTTTTCCCGAGAGACCTCTCAGTTCTGGCAGTTCTTCCACCAGATCATCATCTGTTACCGAATAAACAATTTGCTTCATTGTACACCATCTCTTCACGGGAGGAAGAGTGTGGTATTGAAATCATGCAAGAGGAAGTTTGCTAATAGTTCGTTGAACTGCTCTGGTAGACTCCTTGCACCGAGAATTAAGTGTGTACTGAGTCATATAAACCAATGTATCTGCTTGTGTATATGCACAATAGGATGGCTCGTACCAGTGTATATGTAGTATCGTATGATCAAAACTTCTGCAATTGCACTTTCATAAATTCAGCCCAGCGCACCCTCTGCAGCAATACGACACTGTTCAGCACTTGCTGGGTTGATGTTCAGTGCAAATGTAAACATGGATTTAGAGGAGTTAGCTTCTTTTTTGTGTGGAGTTGGTTGTGTTTTGTCACCAACAGTTTTCTGCTTATGAAACTCTTCGTAATGGATGACTTAGAACGAAATAGAAGTGGAGTAATGCTCAAAATGTCCTGTATCTGTAGTAGTGACAGTATTTCGGCAATTGTTCTGAAATTGGACTTTTGTAGGAGGTTTCAATGGGGCAAGATTTGCAAACCCCTTTCTCTAGCTGAAGAATGCTCAATCCATTTTCACATTCGAAGGATATTGGGAAAATTTTGCGGTATCAGTTGTGTTTTTTTACGCTGTGCTTGGATCAGCAAAACAGTTTTCCTTCTGCAGCTCCTCAGGATCGATGACTTTGTTTTTTATCAGTTTGTTTACAGAATGATACATGTTGGGCATCTCCTCCTGAGATTGTAGGCTCAGTTCGCCCTGGTCGGAAATTAGACGTTGATGGGAGTCTCAATTGAGCAAGTTTTTCCAGCTTACAAACAGTCTTTTTCTGTATCTGACTTTCTTTTCAAACTTTGAGAATATTGGAAAATTATGGTAAAATTAAAGGAATTTTTAACTTATTGTGGTTGCAAATTGAAGAATTGAAGATTAAAAGAATATTCAAGTCAAAGGTAAATCTTAGTTAAGTTATGAAAATTCACTTTTTGTGTAATTTACTTCCTAAATTGAATTGGGTTTTTGGATTTTGTGGTCGAGTTAAGAATCGTAGTTGATTAATTTACGTCTCTTTTCTTCTCTGGTGTCTGAATTCCAGTGGATGAATTCTTTTCTGTAACACTGGAGATGTGCTCTCCATTAAATAGACATTTAGGTGCAGTGGTGATTTCTAAAATTTTTAACAAGGGGGGCTCTAGGCACAACCACGCCCATAATTTGGGTGTGGCCCAGCTACAACCACGCCCATATTTTCAAAGATGGAAACATGATAATTTAGTTTAATACTGATATAGTATAACCAACAAGAAGAGGTGCGTCAATAACCATATAGCAGTGCACAATTGATCATAACACTTTGGAAGCAAGGCCAATAAGCCCCCCCAAAATGAGCAGAAATTTTAACAAGGGGGCTCCGCCCCCCTGAGCCTCCCTAGAAATCACCCCTGTTTAGGTGCCGACCAGCAGGCTTTACACATATTAGAATTTAACTTTAATGCTTATATATCCAGAACTTATGATGTATACAGACTTCGTCAAGTCATTGTAGTAGGGTACGGCAAAGACGCGGGCACCACGGGCACTGCCCGCAGACAGCCCCGCCAGCCATCATTATATCCTTGAGTTTAATTCATTTCGTTTTCATTTCTTTAATGTTTAGCCATTAATTCTATCAGCATACATAAATAAAAGTTGAAATATATCGATATGTTGCAATATAACTGAAATAAAAGAACTCAGTCAATCTATCTGTGCAGGCAATTGCAGGCGGAAAAGTGCCCTCGGAGGGAGCAAACAATTTTGTCGGACCCTGCGTAGTAGCCGTTGCCACACTAGCCAAAGGGCACACCCGGCACGTGCGGAGGAGGGCCGAAACGTTTACGGTGGATGTTTAACAGTCGTTATGAAAGTAAAGTTTAAGATAAAGACCGTTTGTGCTGCATAAGAAACTAAAAAAGCATATAGTCCGTAGCTAGTATCTCAATCGATTAGTTAGATGTGGGCGACAAACCTAGTTAAATCGGAATACTGTAAATCCACGAGTTACCCTCCTGGGAAATTATTTATGTTTTGAATTTTTGCATGGGTATTTATTCGGGGGGGGGGGAGCTTTAAATTGTTCTTAGTATTTAGCCATATCCACTTGAAATTGTTCTACTGATAAACTATTTCTTCGATGCTACACATACAAACAATAGGGTATTTTTTAAAGGACAGGCAAATGTTCGTTAATCAATGGCTATTTTTTCTTTCCTAGCTCTATAAAGCACTAACAGATTCTCAAAAAAGTACAGTTAAATGCTTGGGTGGGGGTTCATTCGAAGGGAGGCTTATTGGAGGGGGGCTTATTGAAAGGGACTAATTCAAGGATTCACGGTGCTAAATTCTGGTCAAATTGTTTATGGCTCTCTGTTTCTGTCTGTGAGTATTTTCTCAGCAGTTTAAATATCTGTAGGTGGGAAGGGCCCATAGCATCATTATACCCAGGAGGCGCAGTATCGTTAGTGCAGCCCTGATAGTAGCACGAGTATCGTGAAGTTTGCGATTTCCTTCAGACTCACCCTTAGAAATACTCTCCAGTTATTTGGCTAAAATGCAACAATAATATCACTTGCCTTTTTCGAACATTTTTATTTCATACGGAGTACAGATGATACTTCTTAACAACCTTACCAAAGCGTCCCAACTTGTCTCTGCTGGGCAACCTTTTTCCAAGGCAGTTGTAATATGAAGAAAATACTGAGAGTAGCACGTGATTTCTTGGACGTGCACATCCCCGCAGAGGTCTGCTACGTTGTTTATTTGGCACTTGCAGTGTACTTAGTTTTCCCCTAGCCTAAAAACACATATAAGTTTCATCATAGTTTCTATTACCCTTTAAGGTTGATCCATCGTTAATCACAGTTGAATGTAGGAAAGAATTTTGGATTTCCTTCGGCACAGGCCCTCAAAGTTTATATAAGAGATAGGATTCAAAGGTCACGAACGCGTAATGTATTCATGGTTAGCTTAAATCGGCTTTTGGTGCTGAAAAGTTTGGAAGTTAATATGAATGTTTTTTCAAAACGAAAACCGCAATCTTTAGTGTGCAGTCAATAAATTGTATTGCTTATATTTAAAATTCTGTTGACTAGTAATGCTTATGAATCTTCTTTTAGTAACTCAATTATCAAAAATCTTGAGTAATGTAGAATAATCTGTAGTTATTTTGAACAATCTGGAATAATCCACGATATCCTGTTCCCTTAGTGTACAATATTTTACTTTACCTGTGATTTCAAATCTCCCTCTTTATGGGACCTTTTATTCTGTTAGAAACAATTTAGTATTAGTTTTTGGCCAGGCGCGCCAGAAGCACATCAGGGAAAGGGGGCAGCTTTCTCTTGTAGAGCAACGTACCACGCCCTTTTAGTGTCCACGCCCTTCGTTTATCGCAGCCAGTAACAATACTTTGCTGGATATGTTTGGTTTGAGCCATAAAAGTGTTTTTGAAAATTCGCTGAACTGATATTGTAATAACAGGTGACCATGCTGTAAGAAGATTGTCTAAAGCAGGGATGGGCAAACTTTTTAATACAAGGGCTACATTCACAGATCCCAAGTTTTAAAGGGCCACACATAGGGTGACTACCGGTTTCTACCTATGCAAAATCCCTTATCTATGCCTGATTTTTCTTGCAACTGCAGGCCCTTAGACAACTGAATGATAAATATAGATGTAGAAATCCAATTCAGAGTTGGAAGCCCCTTACATGTCACAGATCTTTAGTAATTGATTAAATCTCATGTGGAAAACATTTCTTCCATGGCCATTGTGCAGAAAAATGGGGGCCTAGGGGCTTTCCTCCAGAAAGTTTCTTTCGAGGCAACGCCCTCTAGAACGTCGGAAAACGCCGATTTGTAGTATAGCATGTATTTGTTTCATCATTGGTATTCATGCTGAGAAGGAGAGGCAGATCCTTCAGCCTGATTTTCATCGTATTGTTAAGATTTAGCATGGAAAGGGAAAGACTAGGTCAAGCTTTCCTTTTTGAATGGAAGCTAACATTACAAACAAAACAGTCTCACGCTAGTACACCAAGAAAGACAGCCTACCTCAAATGTAGGCTACCTGAATTGCACTCAGGATCTAAAAGTAATACTTTCCCTTACAGGGTCGTCATATACGCACTATCTTTGCAGTGAGAAAGCAAATCCAAGAATCGAAAGTCCTACACGTTTTTTTATAAGAAAACTATAATTTTTCTTGAGCATTAATTTTCTTAGCTTTTCCCGAAATTGAGCCTGAGATTTTCTTAAATTTTTCTTAACTTTTTCTGAAGTAGAATTGACAAAAATGGGTTAAACATTCGTTCCTAACATTGCACACTTGAATTTGAAGTCTATCTTTGATATTTTGAATGCAATAATGAGGAAATATCGATTTTTGGCCAATAAAAAAGCTTAAATTTGGAAATTGAGCCTCGTGATTTTCTTAAGACTTTCTTAAGATTTTGGCGATTTGAGCCTCATTTTCTTATAAACTTTTTCTTATAAAAAAAAACGTGTACAACAACTCGTGCCAATACTGAAAAGTTATTGGTGGGCCGCAAAATGGAGGGCCTTAGTTTGCCCACTCCTTGTCTAAAGTCATTTTAACAAAGTTGAATTTCGAAACACTTGAAGTCAAATAGACACTGTACATGACCTTCACCAAGTTCAAAAGTGTTATGATACTTTGATGGCAGGAATGCACTTTGAAATATTCCCTGATCTAACTTCGAAAAGACCATTTGACGAAAAGGGCATTCTTGCCCTCCTTCTACTAGGGCAGGAGGTGTAAGCACCCCCTCTACCCCTTGTTGCGGCACCCCGGTTTTTGGCAAATGTAGTGCACGAGCCTGCAGTGCGTCGCGTACGCACTTTAAAGAAGAGTAAAGTTTTTAAGAATATAGAGCAGCCGTGGCCTCGTGGTAATGCACCCGACTCAGAACAACATGGCCCTGGGTTCGAGGCCCACCGCAGGCCATTGGTGACGTCAGGAAGGGCATCCGGCCCTAAGTGCTCGAGGCAGAACCAAAGTCCTCTCAGAGGCAACCTTTAAGCCCCAAGGAATTGGGGGGAACGGAGGTAAAATGGAGAGAAAGTTTTTAAGAATATAAAGGCTCAGAATCTCTGAAGTTGAAGAATAATTACAGAAAAATACGAGGCTCTAGCTTCATCAAGACTTCAACATTTTTGTATATGAGATTTTTGACTAGTTTTCGTACTGGCGATACAGTATTTATTGTTGNGTGTTATTTGGATGAATAAACTCTTTTGACTTTCAGACGAAGTTACACCTTTGACACTGGAGAATACTTTAAGAGGCTCAAAACCAGAAGAGTCACACCCTAGTCTCACCCAGAAGGACTGAGGGAGGAGGTTTACTCTTTTGAGTATAGTCATTCATTATAACGACAAACATTTCTATGTGAAGTGGTTCTATATCAGTCGACTGCAGTCATTTTTTAAAGAAGTATAAGGGTAAATTGAGCTTAAGCTCAAAATTCTTAAGATTTTCCCAATTTGAACCTGAGATTTTCAAAACTCATTTCCTGGTCTGATATTGCGTTTGATGTGCAAAATTCAAAGGTAGCAGGTATGTCAATCTAACTGATTTCAATATAATGGATATGTCGATGGCGATCTACAGATAAATACCGGTTATTCTTTCTGATTTATCTGCAATGTTGCTCGTCGTAGCTATCATTCTCAGAAGATTTTTTCATGCAGAAAGTCTGTTTCCTATCACTTATCCTCGTCATTTGGGTGACACTATTATTTACACTTGATTTGGGAAGAATTATAAGTGAGGGAAAAATCCCGAGGCTGGAAATATGATTAGTATATGCTTATTTTTTACGCATGTGAGCTTAAAGGTAGGTGTCCATAAGACTACATTTTCCGCTCGAGAGGAAAATGCTCTTGAGTTTTTTCCTCACCAGCGTATTGGGGAATTCCCCAACAGAGCTGCATTCCCGTTGCGCTGTCTACTTCAGGAGGAAAACTAAGCTTTTTTGCTTAGAAAATCGGTGCTGTTCTGTTATCAAACAGTAAGTTTTCCTTTGTTAGAGTTTTTATACCATACACGTGCGCAATGGAGTAAGCGTTGTTCCATCGAGTATCAACACAGAAAGACCTACATCACATGTTTAATTTAAGAATTCATCTCATTTGATGCTGTAGATATTCTTGACTTTGTAGTGGCACTAACTCTTAAAACAGTTGAAGTTATTTGATAAATGCCCTCCTTTTTTTGTTCACCCAAACATGGGCCTTCGTTTTCAGCCATCCTAAAATTTGATATGCTCCTAGTGTTGCGCAATGTTTGCAATATCCTGCAATCTGATTTAATATCAAGGTGATAAGGAAAAATCTCGCGAGCAAAAGTAGAATGAGTTCAACTTCATCGCCTGAGCTCGAGAGGATAAAAATCACCTGGGTCAGCGGCATTTCTGCAGTATTGCGCATGCCGGTCAAGACAGGTCGAGGGCATTTTCCTCTCGAGTGGAAAATGCATTCCTATGGACACCTACCTTAAGTATGCTTATAAGCTTTATGCGTACAAAAACGGGTGTAATATTCATACCAATTGTTAGAACAAGTGCAGTATATTGGGAGTGACCAGAGATCTGAAGGATCCAGTGATCCATAACCAATGCCGAACCAGATGCTAAAAACAGGAAATAAAATATAGAAAACTTACGAATTTTGTGGTATTGAAGAATCACTAGAAATATCAAAACTTTCTTTATAAGCTTTGTAGATATACTTTTAAATCTAATACTGATACTCTTGTGCTCTCAATAGCCGAGGGGCCAAAGTCTGCTCCACAGAGTATTACAAGTTTCAGGGAACCCTCAGCATTATGTTAGGGGTAGTCTACCCCAAAATCACAAGAATTTTCTCACCACTCACGACTAAAGATGCTGAAGTACTGTACCGTATAACCTCAAATTAGTCATCCCTACGAATTAGCCCCCACAATAGAGAAATCTGTAGTAGCCCCCTTAAATAAACCCCCACTTATCTGTATCCTGAGTCTAATGTTAGTTCAGCGAGGCAGCTAAAATGATGTGTGATAATTCCCATATTGTACACACCTAAGTGGCTGTCTCTTATAACCACAGCTAAACCGGACAGCTTCGTGATCATCTGTGCAAAAAGATGAACTAAAATTTCTCACATGTAGATTAGTAAGGGCAGAAAAATGGAAATTATAATTGACTTTTAAAACACGTCACTAAACCACAGGATGATAAAAAGGAAGGATCAACAAAAAGTACGAGGTATTAGTTTGAAACAGTAATTTTCTAATGCTACCATTATACTTCTTTTGATATTGTTAAGAGCATTCCATGCTGGCGGTATCTTTGAACCATTTTGTGGCAGGAAAGCCGACCATCTACTGCACTGGTTCTCAATCTTTTTGATGGAGCGGAACCCCAAGGATGTATTCCAGTGGCTCGAGGAACCCCTGTTCACATATCTGCATAGGAGAGTTAAAATAAACTGTCGACCGAATCATTTTTATATCTTCTGGCGGAGCCCCTGCATTGTGCTGGCGGAACCCTAGTGTTCCGGGTAACGCCGGTTGAAAACCACTGATCGACTGATTCAGTGCCCAAACGATAAACATCTGATCGAGTTGCCTGTAAGCATTGTTTTTCAAGCTATTATTGTTTATATGTATCCAGTCTATTTCCATACATACACATGTACACTCTCGTTTTTATTAGAATACCTAAGCTTTCGGTGAGCCCCAATACACCCTTTTTTATAAGAGACCGTTCATTATTTATGTCTCAGGTTGGGACTGAAGAGGAAGGCTTATCTTGGTAATAATTTTTGCTACCCAACCTTGCACACTATAAATAATAGCTACCCAACCAATATAGAGCTATTAAAAGTATGCTACCCAACCTTTATAAGACAAAAAAATGATATACCCAACGTTAAAGCTTCATGAAAAATCATTTACCCAATCTATTTCTCTTCAGCTCCAACCTGATGCATAAATGATGAGCGGTCCCTTAGAATATGTAAATTTTCGCTGAGCTTCAATATTCTCAAAGTTTTTAGTTTTGAACTTTGGAGACTACGCCTGAAAATCAAAGGAATAAATTAAGATCTTTGTTGATGTCTTACTTCGTCGTAAAGCAAAGAAAAAGTGGACAGTATGATAAATATTGTATAAACATTGGCAGAAATTAGTCTACAAACAGTGCTACAACTCGAATACAAAATAATTCCAAGCCTTTATGAAGTTTGAGCCTTGCACTGTTCTTGAATTATTCTTAAATTTCATTGATTCTGAGCCTTTTTGTCAGGGACGTCTGAACTATCATGGGACAATGGGGGCCAACGGTAACAAAAGGGCTCCCAATTGCATAAGCTCCTCTTTGAGACACCACCTAGCACAGGCATGTCTTTTGGACCCATTACACATCTTCCGGACATTTTCGTTTCTTCCTTTAGCAGGGCTATATTTCTCACAATCATGCAAATAGCTTTCTCTTCCGATCATATATTGCTTATTTAAATGGCTTATTTGACCTATCAATGTTTGTAAAAGATTATATTGCATTTCAAAAAGGGCACTTTTGCTCCCCCTGCTCCCCAAAATGAAGGGCAGGGGGTGCTTGCTCCCCTCTGCTCCCCCGCTTCATTGTCCATGATTTTTATCTTTATGACCTTCATTCTTATAAAAAAAGAGTTTATACTAAATTTTTTTCATTTCTAAAGCCTAATCTCGAAAGCACTCACATTTGAGAAAATCTAAGTCTTAATCTTAAATTTTCCTTAAATTTCAATGAATCTAGTCTGAACATTCTCAAATACGAATCTCACAACACAATTAGGTAACTTGTATTTGACAGACAGGGGAGCCGTGATAAGAGAATTAGGGAGGTAGATGAAGAAGTAAAGGAGGCAGGTCTTTCACAGCTAGGCAATGTTTATAGAAAAAGTCTGAGTTTTCTTTCTGCTGGTCCATGTTTTCCTGCGTTCAGTTGTGACGTCATAATGCGCTCGGTATGAGTCGAGAAAGATATGTTTTTTCTAGTGAATGTGGGTCTTTGATGGATTAGAATTCATTTATCCATCAGGTCATACATTTAATTCTTTCATGTTTCAAATTTCTCAAGGGTGTAGGCAACCGCGGATGTATCGTAAATACGGTTGGGAAAGGCTCTTGTGGTCAGATTGTAATGCGTTGCGAATGCCTTTTGTTTGAGCATTTAAATACTCCACCAGATAGCATTAGTCCTTTTACAATAGCTATACTCACGCAAGTGAACACGGCTGTACTTCCCATTCTCTGACACACAAGAGCGCTACAGCATATCTATCTGTGTGAAGTCAGAGGGTCGTCACTCTTCCGTGAAATGTCGTTGTAATAACTTCAACTAAGGAGGTTGCCGTTTTTCAAAACATTGGGAGAAAAATAAAGCCATTCCCGTATTTAAGTCATCAGTTTGAACAGGATTTACGTCTATATTCTTTTGCGGTTATCGAAAGAGATTGGTCGTCACTCTTTCATCAGATATACTGTCTAGAGGATATCGCTATACTAGTTCATCCACCACTCGAAAGATGCAGAAAGAAGGAGCGAATCGCCCGATGGGCTATGGCTTGACCGCTGAACTTGAGTTGAAAAAGCAGGAGAGATACGATGCTGATGAAGAACAAGCCGCCCTTGCGTGGATAGAAGCCGTTCTTGATAAACCAGGGTTATTTGATGACATCAGTGGGGCAAATGCAGTGCAGCTGGTTTTCAAGGATGGGACAATACTTTGTGACTTGATAAATACGCTACAGCCAGGTAGCGTAAAGCGCATAAACCATCAGAAAATGCCGTTTTTTAAGATGGAGAACATAGGTAATTTCCTAACAGCTTGCGAGGCGTATGGCGTAGCGAAGGCAGACCTCTTTCAAACGGTTGATCTGTTTGAAGGAAGGAACATGATCGCTGTTATAAATTGCATACATTCATTAGGTCGGAAAGCCCACCAGAAATTCGATGGTCCAGTCTTGGGTCCGAGAGAATCGACGAAAAATGTTCGGAAGTTTTCCGCTGATCAGCTCAAAGCTGGATCTGGAATTATCGGTTTGCAGATGGGGACGAACAAAGTAGC
>OLMO02000297.1:4574381-4591373 GCA_900291935.2 Cassiopea xamachana
AAACCCCCAATGATACGATGATTTGTCCTTTATTTACTATCGAAAATCTTTTCCTTTGTGACTTAAGGTCATGTTTTGATTTTCCTGGCTCACCAATAGTTCGCTCTTTAGAACTGTCTATTTGCTCTGAAGGTGAATTTACTACCTCATCAAATTTTAATTCCAATTCTTCGAGACTTCCTTCGACGAATTCTGCTTTAACCAGCTGTGATGTTGAATTTGTGCTTCTGGTTGCTTTCATGTTCAAAATATGTTCTGCTATTTTAAATGTAAATCCTTTTTAGGCCCACTTGACAGCAATGTTTTTTCGGCCTGTTTATTTCTTTCGTACTCTACTGCACAACCACAAAAGGATTTCAAAGTGAAAGTCCGTATTATTCCTTATCATAAATGGATCAAACAATGGTATCGTTTCGTTCAATTTTGATTGGTTGGACTAAAATATCCCCTAGCTGGCTTTGAATCTCAACATAACATTGCAAATTAGCGATGTGGAACTTCATTAATAAATAGGGCAACCAAAAGTACACTAAACACTTTTTCTTGGGGGCCCAACACAGGGATGTGCTGACTAGGGGTGGGGGCGTCGCGTCCCCCCAATATTTTTAAATTTGCAAGAAAGTTGGTCAAAAGTCAGCCATGCTGCAAGAGAGTTGGCCACAGTCTTTTCTGTGACCTTTTTTAGCAACACTAGTTGGTCAATTGGTCAAAGCACCCCCCTCCCAACAGAAGGTGTCTCGGCACATCACTGGCCCAACAAATGAAAAAAGTAACATGAAATGACCTACTGCTTTGTAGAAAATGCAGTTTAAAAGATTGTTTGATTCTTCTGTGTGAAAATATTTAGTGATCTAATAATACTAATTTAATACGTAAAGTTTTTAGTTTCTTGTAGTGCAAGATAGAGTACTTTCCAATGACCTGGCGCAAGACATTTCTATCCCTGGAAAAGATATTCTTTAGCATTCTGAACGATAGTTCTGTTGTTTGGCAATTTTTGGGACATAAGCAATTAAATCAAGAGGTGTTAGCTTGAATTTTTAAAAGCTAAAGATTTACCAGCAGGCCCGTAGCCATGGGGCGGCAAATGCCACCCCTGTGCAACAGAATGCTAGTTTTTTGCTACCCCTGGGAAATTTTTTGTATTTGTTTATTTTTACTTCATCTTTCTAGGTAAAAAGAGTTCTTAAATTTCTGTTAAGCTGGACCTTGGTTTTTTGGCAAAACTAAGGTCGAGCTTAACAGAAAGTTCAGAACTCTCTTTACCTAGAAAGATAAAGTAAAAATAAACGAATATAATGTGTACAGGAAAAAATTGAACTTTCCGGTCACCGGAAAGTTCAATTTTTTCCTGCACACATATTATCAATTTGATTGTGATAGCATAAAGTATGAAAAATCATCTCACAGTTTCCTTGCTACGTGATTCCTCTAGGACAATCTTGCCACCCCTGAAGCATAGGGCTGGCTACGGGCTTGATCGCCAGAGCTATGCAAAGTGGAGAATAGATGACTTTATGTCCTTTCCTGCTTTGGATGAAACAGTAGACAGTATTTTCTTCATACTAGTGTTTTTAGCTAAATTTTAATGGTAACTGAAAAAAGAAGGATTTTGAAAAGTTGTAGTGTTGCTTGAAATGACATAGAGTTTCTTTTAGTGAACGTATCGACAATTATCTTATAATTTAAATTGACTTTCTTTTTGTAATTAACTTTGCATATCGATTGCATAATCTTATTTCATTTTCATTTCATTTCATTTTCATTTCACATTTTTACGGAGGGTGGCCCTTCAATAATAACTGATTTTCAAGTGGCCCTCCTTTTACCTCCCTCGTCGAAAGAGGCCAATCACATATATTATTATCAGGTGTGGCACCAGGGGAGGACTAGGGGGGCTATAGCTCCCGTCGGAACATCATTATATTTTATAGTGAATTGAATCCATTTAATCCATTTCTTTTCATTTTGTTGCATGTTCTTTGTTTTGAAGACTTGGCTCTTTTGACTAGGATTCGCTTTTGATTGCAATGGGTCCACTTCCGATTAATACGTAATGGAATTTGCTGTGAATTGATGGTATTGTTGTGCTCATGGGGGCGAGGGGTGTTACGCTCCCAATATAAAATTTTACAGTACTGTTCGTGACCTTTTTAGTAACAGTGGCTGGTCAAGTGGTCAAGACGCCCCCCCCCCCAAATCAACAGCGTCTCGGTACCCCTCTGAGAGTTACTGCCATATTCTTGCATGCTATATGCATATCTAAAACTTTTTAGTTGGCACATCGTTTGGTGCTGTTGGAATATGGCGACTGGGGAGATTAGAAAGCGAGAAATAATAAACTTTATATAGATAAATATTGATTGAGCATGACGAATATAAATATACTAAGATATAAGATCATATTTTAGCTCCCTCGTCGGAAGAGTCAGCCCATTTAGTCGGAAAATTCATGGTGCCATACCTGATTATCATTCCTAGCTATACATTGACTTTAAAGCCAAATAATGGAAATAGTTACGTTATCTCAAAAAGGAACTAAACGCAACCCAAAAGAGGCCAGTTACTTTTTGGTTGTCCTATTACTCACTATTACTAACTTTGGTTGCCCTATTACAAACCCAAACACGAAGACAAAAAGTATGGAAACGAGTTACATTTCACTTTCATTTAGGAGAAGCATAATTTGGAATTAACTTCCAGATCGTTATAAAGCTGCAAAAACTAGTAATGAATTGAAAACAAAAATTGAAAGAAAGAAGAGATTTGCATATTCATGCTGCATCTTGTTGTCTTTAAGTACTGTCCATTTTAGTTGCAAGTAGAAATTGCAAGTAGTGAAGAGTTGGCCTTTATTAGCTTCAGCTATTTTTCAAGCCAACTAAATAAAAACAAATTCTATATTGTATGATTGTATCATTTAGTGATCGATAGATGACATGAAGTTTAAGAATATTATTATATTATTATAATAACTCTTACTGCTGTTTTAGCTGATGCAATTAAAGGGCTGTTCAATAATTACATCATGCTGAAGTTGCCATTTTTTAACCACCCACCTCCCCCCAGTGTGTCGCTGTGAATCACAAAGAATGTGTAGAGCTACCATAGAGATAGGCCTGTCTCTATGACAACTACCTACCTCATAGGGGTGATGTAGTAATTGAACAGCCCTAATGTTGTTATAAAAATTTTGCTGAGCCTCAATATCTTTAAATTTTACAGGTTTTGAGCCTAAGATTATTCCTAAATTTGAAAGAATGACTTCGTCTGAAAATGAAAGGAATGTATTCAAACCTTTGTCTGTCTTCCTTCATCATAAAGCAAATCAAAGGAGGAACAGAATAATAAATCTTGTATCAATAGTGCAAACGTTAATCTATAAACAGTGCTATAACTCAAATGCACAAAAATGTTAAGTCTTAATGAAGCTTGAGCTTTGCATAAATGAATGTTTTTGGCCACACTCTCTATACACGTATGGCCACGCCCTTTTATGAAATTTGGCCATTCCCAGTTATAAAATGTAACTCCAATTGAGGAAGGTCAGACCAAATCCCAGTGGTTCAAGCAAATACTCAGAGCACCAATCCCTTTTTGTATTTTAGGGACTCACAGACCTGGTTACGATATGGTTATGGTTTTGATATTGATTACTTATCTACAAGAACTTCTTTGATGATTTCCTATTACCCTACAGCCCATTTTCTTATTGATTTTAAAGAAATCCTGAGCAATCCTGGTAAAAAGTAGGGAGGCACTCGCCCCCAAACCCCCGCCCTGTGGCCACGCCATTGGTGAGTGTGTCTAACCAGAAATGAAACAACATCTCGTTCTGTGGGCACACAGCAAAATTTTCTTATGCAGATACCTACAGGTCTGTGCAGTCAATTCTGAATATTGTTCAGAATAGCTAGGGAGAAAAAGCCTCTGAAAAGTATTAGAAAAATTATCATTACTAAATTACTAAGCCCCGAGCCCAGGGATGCATCGATGTGAGCGCGACACTCCAATGTATATGAAGCTCTAAGAAATTTGGTCGTGATGAAGGATATTTAGCATTCTGTTGGTCATTGTGTTTTCCTGTTCCTTCTTTCAGTCATATTTGGTCAATTTTTGCAGAATGCCTTTAAAGTGAAATTGCTTCGGTGCATCTCTGTTAGAGCTACCCTCTGCCTCCTCTCCTTCTCCAACATCCCCGACTGTTGCAAGTCACTGAAAGCCAATGGAAAACTTTAAAGCTACAATTCTGCATCACCAACGATTCTAAGAAGTATTACATTTGATAACATTTCAAGACAAAAAACGATAGAGACACGTTTCCATTGACTCACCTAGCATCTTCAGTTACGATTCAATCATATAGCATTGAGCTATATCTAAACATACATTGCTTCATGGAATCTAAGAACAAAATGTATTCTGGAGAAGAAATTTGCTAGGAAAGATTGTAGATTTAATCTGTAATCTATAGCTCAAAAATCTGTACTCTGAAGCTACGTGAATGCCACTAACCCTTTCCTTTGTAATATAGAACTTCTTGTGACTTTAACAGAAGAATCGTGCTGCTTTGTTTCAACTAAAGGAAGGGCCTAGACTGGAGACATTGCTGCGCGCCCGCAATATCTTGCTCGCGCACTGGCTTGCGTTAGACATAAGATTATTTGCAAACATTTCCAAATCTGATCCACGCTAAACATTCCTGGAAGTTATCTTTGGCGTCCACAATGAATTCTTAAAAGGTGAAATTGTCCGTGCACTAAACACACTTTCCAGTCTGGAGGAGGGCAGAGGCAGTTGCTCTTGCTGTCCCGGCTGCCTTCATGCGCTCGCTGTATTACGAAGGAGCATAAGTGTGTATGTTATACAGCGCATGCGTAGAAATTCTCTCAACGATACAGCATGGGCATATTTATTTCGGAAAGTAGTGGCCGCGGGAAATATTCAGAACCAGTTATATTGAGCATGAATCTGTAACATCAAACTAAGAAAAAGTTTCAATATGAGGTGAAATAGCGAGATATTTTAGTGTTTGGTGGCCGAATCCTTGCAGAAGGTTGAACAACCAGAGCACCATGTTAGGTCCTCTCGGGAATAAAGGCTCAAACCATACGCAAGGTATCTGTAATAAACTAGATTTACTTAGCTTGCTTGAATTTCAACCCTTCAAATCAAGTATGGCGTCAGAAATATTTTGAACCATATTAGTGGTATTCCAAGTGATGTTTTGTTTACAGATTTCCCCCAAATCATCAGTTGTCAGAAGGCGTGAGTTGTTTATCAGGGGGCCTAGACGGTAATTCATGCTCGTTTTTGTTGCTCATCAAATAAAGTGATAGAAAATAGCTTACTGCAGCTGAATTAAGGTCTTTTAAAGGTTTTTGGTACTATAGTAATTGATTTGAGTTGTTAATGAAAGATCAGAGCACAGCTTAGCGTTAGAAACTAGGGGCGTATCGTCAATATGAAGATTGTATACAATCTACATATTAAAGATTCTTGCAATTTTTTCACCTTCGATATTTATTTATCTGCCAAGTCAGGTCTAGTTATATTTGAAGATCTTTTGGACAGATGCAGCAGATTGCACTTGGAAATGTTGTAATTGCAGCATCAGCTGATGATGATGATTGATCAGTCATCATCATGTATTTCTTGTTTGTTATTATTTTTATATTATTTACTTATTTTTGTTTTAATTTTTGTTTGACATATCAAGTATTGTATCATTTTTTCTGATCATCTATGATTTGGATCAACAGATCCTTTATCAATTCATCGTATATTCTTCAAACCAAGCAAGGTTTTGCTGCATCAATTGCATTTTACATTTTCAAAGCATTAGTAATTAGAATTACCTCTCCATATGGCAGAAGTAACGTAGAATTACACTTTAGTGCAATCATTTCTCAAATTCTTTATTTATTTTGCTGTTCAGTTGTTATTATGAGCTGTGAGAAGCTCATCTGGCCATTTATTCATTTTTTTCTCATTAATGTAAATCATCCCTAGTTTGCATATCATTCAAATACCAGGCCAAGATGAAATATTTATGTGCCTGGGAACCCTAGCTTGTGGAAAATTTTGCCTGACATATTAAAAGAGTTTTCAAAAATATGCTGTATGCTTTTACAGTTGAATTACTTTTATCAGCACACAGTTGAAATGAAGCCAGAAGAGCTTGACAGTCTTCAGCTTATCTGGCTTTCATTGATGTAGAAATGACATATATTTATATTAAATACATTTATTTACATATATTTATTATACACATCTTTATTTGTTTCAAGTTTCACATTTTCATTTGATGTCATTTAGATTATATTTATTTCTACTTAGATCCTGTGATTTTTGATCCAACATTAAAAGTTAAGGAAGAAGAGACAAGTGATGATGAAACTACATCAATTAACAAAGCAAATGGCACTTTTTTGACCAGATCACCTAGTGTGAAATTGCAGACACTTGATGAGAGAAGTTTGAAAAGGTTTTTATGTTTCTATGTAAATCAGAATCACATAATTGTTCTTTAGTACTATATGAAATAATTTGTCTGTTAAAGAGCTTCATTGGATTGTCAACATTTACAATTGATGTTGTTTTTCAGCTCAATTGTATTGATGGGAATTGATTTATTTAGCATAGCTATTGGCTAGAGGGGTGATGGTAATAGCCATGGGGTTGGAATAAATGGGGGCTTGTAAAATGTCCTAGTAATGCCTAGTTCCAACATGCAGAATGTGATTCCATTATCCTCTCTTTGTGCCATCATCATTGAAATATCTTTCATATATATTGTGAGTGCTTCTGGAGGCAATTTATTTCTTTTTAAGTACTCATCTAGCAATGCATGTTATGTGTCTGGACTGGGAAACCCCACCATGGTTCAAACTTAATAAGCAGAGTGCTGCAATAAAAAACCATGGTATACATTTTTTGCAAAAAGTTAGTCCAGGAGGGGATGTCTATTCCAGGGTTGAGAGTAGAAGTAGTGTGCACAGTTGAGATTCATGAGGAATTGGGTTCCAATATTCCCTTTAAAAGTGCTATTTTCTATTGCTCTTTTTATGCTAGTACTGTCCAATACCAGCTGGCATTACTGTGAAAGGATCACTGACACAGAAGTAGAATTCAAATAAATAGCACAATTCCCTAATTCATATAGCTTTTCACTTATTTCATTTTGTTAATGCTGAGATCTTAATTAAATGACCTCTGTTTATAACAGAGGTGTCAAACCCATTTTGACCCAGGAGCCATGAAATGGAAAAAATGATGTCATGTGGGCTGGGTAGGTTGATGGAGTTTGAGAGGGTGCCATGACTAGGTTATAGGGACTTAAAAATATATATAACTCATTAGATGTTTCCAATCTGGCATGCTAGGCAATGGCAAATAGCTGGAGAATCATGCTGTGTAATGCCAGCTATTAAAAGCAAGAAAAATTTTGCTGGATTTCAGTATATTCAAAATTCCTTTGGGGGCCATGCTGATTTACACAATCAAATTCTACATTGCATGCAATGAAACCAGAATGTTTGGTTTTATTTTACCTTGGATCCAGCATTAAGAAAGCCCCTTTCAGAAGCACTTTTTAAGGCCTAAATTATACATAACAAGATGCTCCAAGGAAAACATAGCAAAGTCAAGAGTTCTTTTAATATTGCATTTTGTGTTGATTTTTTCAGAATTTCTGATTTAATTATTGGATCACTATCAATAAGTACAATTTGTTGTTTTTCTATGATAATGTTGTGGTAATAAGTCTTGCCAAATCTAGGAGTTTCATTTCTCTCACTATTGGCTACATGGCAATGTCAATTCTTCTCCAAGAAGCTGCCTGGTGGAGTTAGACTGACACTTCAATCTATGTGTATGATTTATAAGAATGCAGAAACGGTGGCAGATAAATCTACCTTATACTGTTTACCTCCAAGAAAAGATTCTGGCAAGCACCTTTTCGGTTTGAAAGGCTCTTGGGCCTCTTTTGGGGGGGGGAATGCAATAGACTCCAGAGCTCTGGAAGATTATCAGTAATTACTACTTGTGAACAATGGTTTGTGTAGTTTAGTCTCACAGGGTTTATATGGTCAGGGAAAGTCAGAAGGAAAAGTTCTCTTTTCACTTAGGTCAGGGAAAGTCATCAAATGTCAGGGAAAGTTAGGGAAACTTGCAATGGTCAGGAGAAATTAGTGCTTTCATACTGTAGGTCAGGGAAAATATAAATTTATTATCATTGCAGAAGTATTAATTGTTTTGGTCTAAATGTAAAGTTTGTCCTCCTTTGTGTCTTATCTTTAGCTTTATAATTTGATTAATCTAAGAAAAATTTTGATTAGTTTTGTCATTTACAGTCCTCAGTCAAAGGTGTTATTAACATCATCCTAAAAATATTGACTCCAGAAGTCAGTTTATTTTTGCAGAAAAAGTCAGGGGTAAATATAGGTTTCCAAGAAAAAGTCAGGGAAAATTTTTTCTGTTTAGTTAAAAGTCAGGGGAATTTTAGGGAAAATTCCATATAAATCCTGTCACAATTCTTCAAATCTAAGATTATTGGGGGGAGGGGGAGACCCTTTTCCCTATTGCACAGAAATGGTTCATTTCTTGGAGCATCTATTGAGTGCTTTACCCAACCAACTTTCTTGTTCTGATTAATGTTTGACAGTGTTTTTCAGCCATTTTGAAATATGGTGAACTTTCTGCATTAGAAAGCTCAACTAACATGCCACCATATATCATATTCCAGAATTGTTTGATGTAGCTTCATAAACAGTAAATTTCAGAATGTAAGTTTCAAAGTGGTTTAAATCAAAACCCTTGCTTGTATAGTTGCAGTTTTCTGATCTTCAAGGGCTGACTGCTGCCCAGTTGTTCATTGTAGACTGAACTGTTATCCCTATAGTTTAGCTCAGCCAAGCTCCAGTGAGGGACAGTGGGATAAGTTGGCTGAAGGGACATTGGGCAGAAGTTGGCTGAGTGACCATTTAGAAGTCCACACCCACTGTGCCAGAGGGCCACAAAACATTGTTCTGTAGGTTGCAGTTGACCTGTGAATTGCAAGTTTTAAATGCCTTACTTAGCTGTTTACCCTTAACAAAATTTTTTTCTTTTTTTCATGTTAACTTATATCTTTTCTTGAACCTTAGGTTATTATCAAAGAGAACTTTAAAAGGCAATGCACCACAGCAGGGAGATACAGGGGAGAGACATGTGCATGTTAGTCTCCTGCATCAGAAATCACCTTTTGAAGAAAGTCAGAAAGAAAAAATGATAAATAAAAGAGTGAATGGCCTTACTCATAAAGCAACTGAAGTGCAAAGAGTATCACAAATTGTGCAAAGCAAGGGATTTGAAAAGACTGTAAATGGCATTTGTGAACCACAAAAAGAGAAGTTTACTAATTCAAATTTTTCACAAGGTTCATTTTTAACTAATGATAAAAGTGGTAACTGGACACCATACACAACTGTTGCTGATCAAAGATCCAGTCCCTTTGATCTGAGGCAAATGATTGGTTCAGGCAGAAATGCTTCTTCGCATACAACTGTTTCACAATCATTTGGGCATCATGAGAAAAATACTGCTGATGACAATGAGATGGATTCAATGTCTATTCATGCAGAAGATGACCTCGAGCTAGATTATAATGAAGATCTCAATGAACTTGGGAAGCATTTTGAAGCAACAAAGTATATTCTTTTGAGCAATTTCTATTTTTTTAGCATCCTCATATCTTTCCATCTCAATAGACTAGAATAGATAACATATCTATGTGACAACTTTACTCCTTTGACCACCAGCATAATGTTATGTAGCTTATGCAAAGCCAAGATGCATTTGGAAATATTGTCATGCATGTATGGGATGTAGTTAGTAATTGCTTAGAACTTTTCTTGGGAACTACAGCTGTATTATGAATCTTAGAAGAAGGGCTGCAACGAATAACATTGTACAGATTTTGAGATCTTTAGGTCAACATACCAGAAATTGAAACATCTGTACTATCATGCCATCTTAATTCAACATTTCCATATTAGATGTAAGCTTGAGAACATTTCGAGACAATTTATCTCATCATCAGCTTACTAATTATAAGTAACTGGGGCTATATAAATAGAAGGGAAAACAAACAAGTGGGGAAAACAAATGAGGAATCAGAGCAAATTCAAAAGGAAGTTCAAAGGAAATATACCGGGTGCTTAGAACTTGCCTTATCATACATTTCACTTAGGAACAAAGAAGTAAATGTTATATTGTAGTTTGGGATAGAAGAATTTGTATCTGTTTCATTTTGTAATTTTTGCTGACATGTCACCATCCAAGGCATGATATTATTGAAATAATACAATGAAAAGTCTAGTTGTCTTTCTTCAAGTTATCTCAAACTTGAAATAGTACTACTTTACTCAATTTGATTGTGATTTTTATGTGTTCTTTTACTCAATAGTTCACAATATTTCTTTGTTTTCAGCTCAGTTACAGCTAGCAAAGAACCAGGAATATTAGCAAGTCCAAATGAAAAGAGGTAAATTTTTAAATTCCTCTGTTTGTATAATTAAGCAAAAACAATTTTTTATAAGAAGCATGTTTATGACAAACATGAGACTGAAGTAAGGCAAAAATTAAGAAAACATATAGGAATTGAAGGCAGACTGAGTTTTAAATGTTAGCTTGAAAATATAGTTTATACAAAAAAAATTTGAATTGATGAATGTTAGACTGATCCAACAAAATAGATGTTTATTTACAAGAAGAAAACTTTCTGCTTTTGGCCTTGGTGCTTCTTAATATTTTCTCAAATCAAGCCTTAAACGTTTCTTAAATTCTTGAAATTTCCAATAACACTAACAGCCCAGATTAGGCAACTGTGATACAAGAAATAACATGTTCAGGTTTTCAGAAGCACATAATAGCTATTGCTTCTATTTTTTCTGGTTTGATTAAAATTTTTTTTGTATAAACTGTATTTTCAAGCTAGCATTTAAAACTCAGTCTGCCTTAATAATTGGATGGTTGGAAAGTTTCCTGAAAAGTATTGCCAGAGAGTTGGAATAAATGAAGATGATGGGAAATAGAAGCCATGTACACTTCACTGAGCTCATTTATACATTTTTTGTATGCTAAAAAGAAGTCTGAAGAAGATAATACTGAATTGATAAAGTCAGCCTCAGAAGAAGCTCAGTATCACACATTGAGTTCTCTAAAATAGTATTTGGAGGGCTGGAATAAGCATAGAGGCTGGAAAATTGAAAAACTATTGACTGGGGAGATGATTATTTAGGACTCAAAAGTAGAGCAAGCTATCAATGCATCACAAATATAGGCTAGATCATGTTAGGCATGTGCAGTGGTAATGCTGGGTTCACACTTTAGATTTTTGTCCATAGATTTGGATGTTCATCAACAAAACAAAGAATGTTAACACATGCCAACAAAGGCACTGTGTATGAAGAAAGTCAATTACTCACTTGTCTATGAAATAGAACTTGTTCTACTTCTCATAGACTTTTGTTAATAGATTGATGTAATGCCATTTCCCACAGTCTTTTTCTGTCATTTATAATATCTAAGTACAGATTACTGTTTCAAGTATGCCTTATTCCATGTTTCATCCAGCAAGTACAATGCACATATTATAGTTTTACTACCCAAGTTTCTGTAGTTGTCTACATATCTATCTGATTTTTCCATTTTGTTAATGACTTTCTGAATCTATAAACAAAAATATATAGGCTGAACGCAGCTTATGCTAGACTCTAATGTGGCCATGGGGAATTGTTGATTTATGCTGTGGTTTCTACAAGTGAGTGGGCATATAGAATCATACATGTCTCTGGACATTGAACTGTATTCATGTGCACCTTTCTTGTATCTTCCTAACCCACTAAGACAATTCGATTATTGCCATCATCAATACAAACCATGATTTACAATATTTACTGAGTATGTAACGGTAGTGTCTAAGTGGATGCGATGAAAGAAAATGTAAATAGACTATGATTTTCGTCATGGCCCTCGTTCTTCAATTTATTTTTAGGCTGCATTTTCCAAAGCATGTACCAATTTATGTATGAATTTTGCAAGATTATACTAAGCAATCATTCATATCAATTTGTTGTTTAGTACTGGCAGGATACTCTAAAATCTATAATAAACAAGGGGCAGGAATTTTTTTTGACTGATTTGAAGACCAATGTTGCGTATTTTGACCTCCCCCCATTTCTAAATTGTAGCAACTTCGAAGTTGCTTCAAAGCTGCATGGACCCTTTTGCTGAGCATGCAAATGCAGCAGTTGTGCACAATGTCTGTTAATTCTCATGTCCTTGTGTTTGCTGTTTTTAAATTATGCTTGAACTTCATAAGAATAAATATGTTTAGATTATGTGTCTTATATTTTAGCATGTTTACATTCCCCTATTTACTTTGAATCCCCCAATTATTCATTTTGAAACTTGCTGAATCCCCCCCCCACTTAGTGTGAGCCAATTTATTATGGGTTTTGAAGTAATAAGGAAATTTCATTTTTTTGATAGAAGACATTCTGATAGAGATGATCATAGTGCCAAGAAGAGCAAACTCAATGTGACTCCTGAAAGGTTTTCAAGGTCGCAATCATCTGGTGAGGAGAGAGAGAAACATAAAAGTGAATACAGAAGACCATCTGCTGTCTCAGAATTGAATACACATAATGATATTGGGCAGAATGGTTTGAGAGTAAATAGAGACAGAATTTATTCTGATCCAGAAAATAGAAAAAATTTTGACCCCAGAAGAAAAGATAATGAAAATTTGCAAAACCATAAAGTTAGTACTCAGAATTCTCCCTTTTTTAACAACACAAGGCATCATGAGCATCAAAGGAAGTTTCAAGGCATCAATGCAAGAGAGCAACATGTAGAAAGAAGATCTTTTTCAAAACATCATGGCCAGACTCCATCCAGAGTGAATGATATTGGGTTGCTAGGACCAGGCCCGATGCGGGGGGCCCATCCAAATCTTTCAGTAGGCAATGACATGAGACCTTTCCTTACATTTCCCCAATTTGGTGTTGGAAGTGGAATACCAGTTAGTAGCTTTTTGAATACTTGCAGTTCTAGTTATACAATCTGAAATTATTCATTTTTAGCAAATTGTCTGTTATTCAATTCTGAAATTATTCAATTTAGCATTTGAAGCTCTCTATGTTCATAAATCAAGCATATATGGCTGTGAAAATGCAGGAAGCCCATAAAATTACTAACAGACAGAAAAATATGTTCAAAATTTTAGTTTCAAACATGTTTTGAAAGTGTTTTGCACAAAAAGGCAGTAAGTGGTGATTCTAATAACTGCAAAGTATTGAGAAAATTTTAGAAAACTAATTAGTGAGGGAATCTTAGCATTGAAGAAATGGAGAAATCCTGTTGTCTCTCGTTTCTTATCTTTATGCATCAGCTTTCAGCTTTGTGGTCATTTTTCTCCTGTTGTATATCAGTGTGTTCATTGCCTTTTTTCCTATATTGTAATTATGAGCTTTCAGGTATGATTTTTATAAATATAGAGAAGTTATTGGAAAGTTGTAATTTTCAGAGTTTGCACAGGTTTTGGAAAGTTATAGAGATTGCTAGTGCCATTTTCCAGAACCTGGAAAGTTTTGGGAAAGGAGTATTTTTTCAAAATGGCTATGGAAGAGTTTTAGATTTTTGTTTGGTAAAATTCTACAATATCATAAAATGGATATAGATTAGTGTTGTATTAAACGCCAATGATTCTCTAGTTTAATAGGGTTTCAAAATACAAACAAAAATGTGCTTCATGGTTTTGGAAATTTAGTAATTTGGCTTTGGAAAAGTTTTGGAAATATTTTAAAGAAAAGTTTTGGAAATATGTTAAAGGAGTTTGTACGAACCTTGAATCGTGAGATAAAATGAATATATAAAGTAAGGTTGTTGTTGTATTTTCGGAATGCCAGTAACACTAATTGAAGTAAGATTTACTGTGGATTGACTATTATACTGCTCCTTTTTTTATTTGTTTCCTAGTTTGATGTGCTTTAATTTTTCAGATAAGACCTGTTGCTCCTCATGAAGTTCCAGGTCATCATATTCGGTATGTTTTACTGTTGCAAATTTTCTATAAGCAGTAGTCATGTTGGAATTAGGCCCAAAGTGTCTAGATAGTTGCTTAAACAGGTTGAAATTTGGCAAATCTTTTTCCACTCAAAGCTGAAGGAAGCAAAGTTAGAAGGAGGAAATGGCATTAAAATTGCATGTGTAGTTGCTACTCTCAGCAAATATCTCTTTAATTGTCATAACCAGTAGCACTTTAATTCTTTTTTATGATGAAAATTATCACAAGTACATACAGTGTTTGTTTTTCTTTACAGACAATTTCCAACGCCAATGGAGACTGGTGTTCGCCAAAATACACACCAAATGCATCAAGCCCTAGGTATTATGTTGCTTTGGTTCTCTTCAGTGCCCATCTTAAAGTTTAATGTTCTTTTTCATTTCTATTTCTTTTCATTTCATGGACAGTTGCCTGAAAGTATTTTAGATCTGTCTTAAATGTTGTGAAATTGTTCATTCCTTTTTTGTATTTTTATTGATATGTGATGAATTATTTATATCTTTTTGTACTTCTCATGATTTTGAAAGAGCCTCATTGTTAAGCTTTTAAATGTATACTAGGAGAGTTGTGTGAGTGAGAATTAACTTTGTCGTTCTGTATGATCTATCTTTTTCTGTTTGAATAGCTTTTTGCCTTAGATGTCTATTTTTCTTCATTCAAAGTAAAGGATTTTAATTTTTAGCAGGAGGCATTATCTAGGGGGGAGCAAACCTGCCTTTACCACCACCACCACCTCAACAAGCAAGAATTTTGTCTGAGGTCTAGTTTTCAGGCCGATAAAATCATGCCAGCTTTTTTGGTGGCATATTGCCTCTCTGTGTCCCACTAAAGCTAGGTCCCTGTCGCAAAAAGCAATAGATCTAAAGGTAGCACCCATTAGATGTTGTCATTTCTTCTTCTTCTTATGCATTCAGCAGAATGTACATTGACCTACTCTGTCCCTCCCAGATAAGTTTGTCCATAGAAGAGCTCCTCCTCTAAGAAGCTTCCTTTTCCATGCAAGTTTAAAATGTTCTTATATAGCCTTTTTGTATTCGTGTATTTTTGCACATTTTTTTCATGTGAATACCTAATTTTTCGCTGAGGCTCGATATTCTTAATTTATTTTCAGTTTTGACCCTTAGATTATTGTTAAATTATTCTTAAATATAGAAGGCGTAACTACGTCCGGAAATCAAAGGATTATAATCATATCATTACTGATATCTTTCATTGGCATAAAACAATTCAAAAGAGGAACATCATATTAAATATTGTATCAATAATGAAAAAGTTAATTGGGAAGCAGTACTCTAGCTCAAATACACAAGAATTCTAAGTCTTGATAAAACTTGCCCTTGCATTATTCTTGAAGTAATCTTTAATTTTAGCGATTCTGAGCCTGAATATTCTTACAAATAGTGTACTCTCATGTGCCAAATAAACGTCCCCCAGAACCTTATTAGGATCCCCTGTTTATTAGTTTTAAGGAAATTGACTTTTTACGAACCCCATATTTTATTTCCTTTCTTTGTTAGTACTATTCACGCCCAATACTCAAGGCAAAAAAAGAAAAGTACTTTGGCTTATATTTCAGCTCTGTGCTCTAAGACAACCAATTTTTGTACTTTCCATCGTTTTATAATAATTTAGAACCATTTCTCAAAGCACAACCCCCGTTTATCTTGGCCCCGAGTATTTATCCCCCCAGTATTTATAAATTATATTTTAGAATTTTTCCAACCCTCCCTGTTTGTTAAGACACCCCCTGTTTATTTGACACTTGAGAGTTTGTATGTAGTTTGATGGTTGGTATGTATGAATGTAGAAGGATTCTCAAATTGAAGTGAGATGAACCTTAGCATTACACACAAATTGCTTTTATCTGATGTGCGCATACTTTTTGCATTCCAGATCAAAAACTAACGATGATGCTGCAGGAAAACAATTATGGTAGTGCATTTGTGTTCTCATTTTATATTTTCTCACTCAAAATTTTTGAGTAGCATAAATGCAAATTTGCTGTCTTCTTTCAGAATTTGATGGCTGATATTCATGTTTTACACTGCAATGAAAAAGTCAAACTATCCTGTTTTTTTCCAATGAATAGCAATTTTATTAAATTGTGATATTGATGCCAGTAGATTTAGCATCATTTCTTCAAGTATCTGCTACAGCCTACATCTGCTGATATTTTGCTTTCTTCAGGGTGTATATGTACATCATAGGGGGCCCAAATGCTTTGTCTTTACGTTCTCTTATCCCGTTTCTCTTACGCAGTCTGTGTTTATGACCATCAGACACCATACTTCTCTGTCCTCAAACTCGTGTCCTACCAGGCCTTTCTCTCTTAGGTCCTCTTTCACGCTGTCCATCCAACTCCTTTTAGGTCTTCCTCTACCTCTTGTTCCCTCAACATTCAACGCCGTCACCCTTTTACCTGCGTAATTCCCATCCCTTCTTATCACGTGACGGTACCATTGTAATCTCCTTTCATGTATTCTATTAAATATTTCCGTAACTTTACCCGTTTCCGTAGCTTTAACCGAGCCCAAATGCTATGGCAGTTATTAAATATAATCATTTAATTGAAGATTATAGTATTATTTAATATTATGATTTTATTGATTGCTGCTGTTAACTATTGTCATTCAATTTTTTTGCTATAGTTATCAGAATATTAATATCAATTTTGAATGATGAACATTATAATATGGTTGTAGGCTCATGCATTCAAGTTTGTCAAGAGTTTATTAACCATATGGAGAGAGTGCCCTCGCAGTATCTGGAGACTTTGCTAAAAACTGCTGCAGAGGGTGATGTAATTAATTTATCTTCAAAGGTAATAAAAGAGTACAGTATCTTGCCCTATATATATATATATATATATGTGTGTGTGTGTG
>OLMO02000297.1:4621650-4632458 GCA_900291935.2 Cassiopea xamachana
GAGAATCTAGAGGACTGTATAATGTTCGAATGTCCGGATAAAGAATAACGAGAGTTCACTACATTGTTCCTTCTTCTTCAAATAACTAATTCATACATGGAATGTTTCACTTGTACTGTATTCCGATTGTATTCCAGTTGATTCTGCCCCTTGGCTTTTGATTCTGCTTCTTCCTTTGATTCTGTTCTTTCTGTAGATTTGGATTGTTCGGTAGATTCTCTATGTCCTCTTCTCTTGATGATCACAACAAACTCTCTTAACTCATAATCATACCAAAACAATAAAAAGAAAAAGTTACTGAGGCCAAGGGCCCAACGCTAGAGGGCAAGAGTCCCCCTCCTTCGAAACCTCAGAATTCCCAACAGTGGTGTCTTCAAGGATATTTCTATCCCCCAAATACTTTTGAAGTCTGCGCCCGGGGTAATTTCTAGGAGGTCTCAGGGGTGGGCCCTCCTTGACCCAAATTTTGCTCATTAAGGGGGCTCAGCTCCTTCCCCAATATTTTTGCATTGATTTTGCTTTTCAAAATGCATTGAACTTGCTTCCAATGTTTTGTATTGTATTGGTATGATAAATTTCGCTACTGCTGCATAGATCTTTTTAATTGTTGGTCATATATCATATAAGTAAAATTTAATATTCATGTCTCCATCTTAGAAAATATTGGTGTGGCTGCAGCTTTGCCACACCCACTTTATGAAATTGGATCTAGAGCCAAGCTGCTAAAAAATTTTAGAATTCACCCTTGGACTTTGCCCGCATCATACTTTCTGCAAGCTCAAGAACATACTGTAAACCTCTTTTTATAGAGCCAGGCTGGCTTCCAATAAGCACTATTTGAAGTTCTTGCATGCTTTTCCACTTTCACAACTAACGCAACTCTACTCCTCTCCAGGTACGATAGTATCCTAATTCGGATGCTGGGGGGGGGCTGTAATCTATAGCGTACTGTCACTAAACCCCCGGAACGCTGATTACAGGTTGATAGCTGATGAATCGTACCAATATGCTTATTCCCCTCGACATACATACACGCACGAAGACACACACATACACACATACGCGCATCAAATTATGCCGCACCATGTCCCGTCGGCCTTGTGCCCATTGCCACTCGTTGCTGGGACTACCCTTTATTCTTATTTTTACATTTATATTGTTTCTATACACATATTTGTTCTTCTCGATATTCCTTTGGCTACGTGTTTTTGTAAGAATACGAAATTTTTCTCCGAGTCTCAATGTTCTGAATTTTTCTCGGTTTTGAGCCTTAGATTATTCTCCCTCAGGGGGGCTTATTCGAGGAATTACTGTATTCTTCAATTGTCTTTACATTTCAGCGACTTTAACTTTGATTTTTTTTTATAGACCTATTCTTATAAAATGAATGTATTTTTCGTCCTCTTTCTCCTTCGCAGTTCATTTCAGCTGGCTACATAGGAATTCGAGTGATAGGAAAACCAACAAAATTCCGAGTGGGTATTTAGAAAATATTTTGCTGTTCGTCGCATTCGCAATTACTTTAAATTTTCTGTGAGAAAACATATAATAATTTTGGCATGTTGGGAATTATTCAATAATTTGTGTTCCTTAGGGAATTTTACCAATTTTTGATCCTATTGTTGCAATCACTTACTTTTTCCTTTAGATTTTCTTCCAGCAAATCAACTATTGTCACCCCATTCTATTGCATTGTTCAGTATTGCATTGTTGGGTGATGCATCCTATGCCAAAGTAAAAGAAGTGATTTTAAAAATTATCTTGTGGGCACAGCTCCTCCTTTTCTCTTCATAGCAAAGTCTTAGACATTCTTAAGAGTTCCCGTTCGATAACTGAAAATGACATTTACTAACCCCGTTCACACTGCTACATTTTTGTACAAAAACACAGTCTAAACATCCGTTTTTGTTAAACCGTTCACACTACTCCGCACATAAACCCACAGAAACGGAGGTTTACAAATATGCCCTTCAAAGTGGATATCTACATAAACGTAGGTATGAAAAGCGCAGTAGGTCAGAGTGAACGCACAAAAACAGAGATTTTTCCATTGCTAAAAGATCAAAACCACAGAAACGGATATTGTTTCCTCCGTTGCTTGAGTAGTGTGAACCCATAAAAACAGATATTTGTATCTGGATTTTTGCACAGAAACGGAACAACGTGAACGGTTAGCAGATATCTACAGGAACGGATACGTTCGTAAGCGGAGCAGTGTGAACCCAGCCTAAATGTAATCTTCAGTTATCGAACGGGAAAATGATTTAGGTACCGTGTTTCCTTTTTATAGGGAGGCGTTCATTACAAGCTGAAAAATAAAACTTTACAAAATAGTTTCGTTTCCCAAATAAACGTAACAAGGACCGTAACAAAATGTTTTAATGCTCAAAAAAGATGCACTATCTCTATCACAGTCCTCGTTGATGATATGAACTTTCGAGGGCGGCAAATTTTCACAAATGTTTCGCCAAAAGTGTGCCATTCTTTAGAGGGCGGGGTTCGTTAAAGGAACCACGTTATAGTGTTTCATAGATAATATTATAATTTAATAATTTTTTGATAAAATTTTAACCTGCAGATAAAATGTTGGCTGATGTTTCTAGTTTATACACAAAATCCTGTATTATTTTTTGTAGTTCTTTTTACTATCCTTAGCTGTAAAAATAGAAGCGTTAACTTATAACATCTCTCACGCCCATCATGTAAGCCCAAAGAAGGACCACGCCCATCTCTCAAGCAAAGTGTGCATCTGTTAGTATTTCCCATGTTCCGCTCTGGAAGAAACTTGACACGTTTCAAGTTGTGTTTCCTTATTGGGAAGTTTTCTCGACCTAGTAGTGAAACTTACAATTTTCACGATTCCAGCTTAATAACTTTCTTAGCAAAAATTCTTGCTATTCAGTGCTTGCTATTGCACATTAGTGGAAAGTGAAACAGCACCATGCACACTTGAAATGATGATGAATCTTAGTATGCAACAGAATTGTTTTGACTATTAGAGAGCAGCCAACATCACGTAGCATCTTTGTACACAGACACATGAAATTTCAAGCACGTAAACACTTACACTTTTAGGTCTCAAAAATTCAGTAAAAATTTTCTAAGCTGTTTGGGTAGTTGTGTGCTACTTTCGTATAAAAGAAATAGTGAAACACAACTTGCAATCCTTTTTATATCAGCTATTTTTCTTCCGCAGATCCTGTTCTACGTTGGTCTTTGCTCTTCATCATTTATATTTGGAATAGCTATGTTGGTAGTTAACATTCAGCTTTTGGCAAAACATTCCCAAGAGAACGAAATCCTCATATCAGAGGTTGTTTTTGATTCTGTCGAAGTCATTTTGGCATCAACTGGAGTTATTATAAGTCGATATCTATATGCATCTGCACGAATAGTTCCAAACTAAATTTTCAATTGTAACCTCACTAGTTATTCTGCTAATACTTATTTTGTATAAAAAAAACTAGTTATTCTTGTTCGTTGTTTAGATGGGAGCGTTTTACATTTGATGCTAACATGATAGTCGCACAGAGACGTAAATTGGGGTTTGGAAAATAAATACTCGTTGTTCAGTATTCCGATATGAAGGAGTAACAGCCACCCCAGTGGCGTATCACAGTTTAGAACACCTTACTTCAAAAACTAAGGGTCCCCCATCAAAAGGGGCTTCCAGCAAGTTCCTTTTATTATATCCTTCTTGGACATACCGTGCTTAACGGCTTCCTAAGGCCATCCTAAAACACTTCTAACCATTGTTCCCAACACAACACTCGATTCATTCATCCGCTTTTGTCTATTCGAAACACAAGGGACACTTAAGGTGGATTTCCAATTACAGAAATTTTCTTCTAGTGGAAATCCACCTTCAAAAGCTCCATCACAAGGGCCCCATCGTACTTAATTCCTAACGGCCACAACAGGGGCTAGAGGAACGTCTCCCCCCCCCCTAATGTTCTCCAAGATCGGTTTTCCAATCCGTTTAAATTCGATGAGCGAATGGTAGGGTTGGGTGAGCGACCTCTGACAAGATAAAAGAGCTTTTCCATTGTTTTTAATCACGCTTTTTTCAGACCTTTTATTACTCTCTGTTTTACTGAAATATTAGGATAGTCACTTTCTTGCGTTAAAATGGGTGTAGTAGTCAAAGGGCGTGGCTTTCAAAGTCCCCAGTCTGCAATGGCTGGCGCCACCGCTGCTACCAGTCAATGCTTTTCACATTTTCTCTATCACTTAAACTAACCCAATGCAAACTATAACAGTACACAATCTAGTGTACCGTCTCTCCTGTTCAGCAGCGTAATCCTATCATATCTTGAATCCAACCAATACCAACCAAATCTATCCAACCAGCTTAATCTTCTGCTAGATCCCGTAAAATGGTGGATGTTTCAGGTTAGGATAAATCCAAATCTGGATGGGACTAATCTGCTGAATCACCCTATTTTCGTTTTACTAACATACTAACCACCGTGTAGGCAACACCAATTATTTGGTCATGTACAGTAATGTATAGACAGATAAATAGGTAGATTTAAAGTTTCATGAACCTGTCAAATCAGGTAAATCATTTTCCTAGTTATTTCCTTGACTTTACCCTGTTTTTCATGACTCAATATAGGTCCGAAGCAAATGCTTCTCATTATACTTATAACAAGCAGGTCTATTTATGCAAAGCTTAGCCTATTTGACCAAAGAAGTGTCCTTGAACTTCATCATCAAACAAGAAAACTAACCGTTTCATTATTTCCAGAATTTATTTTCTTGCTAGTTTTTCAACATATTAGGAAATAGATTTATTAAAAAAGATACAAATTCATTGATTTTTTCTAGCAGTTTCTCTAACATTTAATTTTGGAAATTGAGCCTTTGACTTTCTTAAGATTTTGTCCATTTGAGCCTCATTTTCTTATAAACTTTTTTATATTTATATGTTTTTTCATAAAAAAAACGTGTAGGCCTATTTCATTCTGTGGAAACCATTCTTAATAATGGAAGACTGAAATTCTTCACAAAACACTCCATCGTTTGAATTAAGTTATTATATTTATCAACCAAATGTGAAACATAATTAACGGAAACAATTAAACTAAGAATATACAAATAATTCCAATGCTGGATTTGAAAAATGAACATCATAAACCAAATCCATGAGGAAATCAGCTTCATGCTCGCTTCAAAGATCATCGGGCCTTTTCATTATAAAAAGGCGAAGCAAAAAATTCAAGGAAGAAAAACATGTATTTTTCGCCTGCATAATAAATTATTTCCATTGTCATTTGTTTAATTTTTTATATTTTGACAAACTAGCAAATTTTTCCAAGGCAAGAGTCGACTGCTTTCAAGTCCTAACAGTGTTTTCAAAATCAGCTGTACCATCCGGGAGCAAAATTTTGATTTGCAACTACTCAAGTTAAGCGCGACTCCTATTCCAAAAACTGTTGAAAACATTGCTTAAGTAAAATGAAGTTGCAGTCAACTGTAGAAACTAAAAGGCTCTGTGCCTAAAAATGGGAATTAGTCATCAATCTTTATTCTAAAAAACAAGCCTAGCAAAATCTCAGCTACAAAGATAGGTTATAACTTGAGGTCTCCAACTACACTCTTTTTTATACGAACTGGTAAAATGGAGGCTCAGACTGGCTGTATTTAATTTGTTCTTAGATTAGTAGGGTGTGGACAATTTGGAAAAACATAGAAACGTCCATATGTTTAATGAAGCTTATGCGTCGTTGTCCAAAAATACATTGTACGGCAGTCATTTCGCTTCAGCTTTATTCCTAATTTTTCATCAAATTTTAGGTCCGTAATTTTATAAAATTATTCTTATAAAAAGAGTGTACACAGAGAGCGACGTGAGAAATAGCTATCTGCCCAAACAGCTCGCTTATCGGGTACCTACTTGTCTTGAGAGCAGGAAGCTGACTGGGACAATTTCTAATGTCTTAGTCTGCTAATATTCTTAACAAAAACAGCTCTTTGATGCTGAAACTGTATTAGAATACGTTATTTACATTGAAGGTAATTATTGGAAATTGCTTGAGAAGCAGTCATTCAAATATGAAAACTGGCTGTAGGAGATCTCGTGACAAAGCTGCTTCGGCAATTTGGGCTTTTGATGCCAATCTGGAGAAAAATGATAAAATATCATAGTATTAGTAAACTGTGTCTGAGATAGGCCTGTGGCCTTTAAAACAATGATTTATCTTATGACACACTTCCTTATGTATGAATAAAGTTCAAAGAATTTTAAGGCTCAGAATTCCTGAAATTCAAGAATAACGCAAGGCTCAATCTTCATCAAAACTTTGAATTTTTGTGTATTTGATTTATAGTACTGTTTGTAGATTAAGTCTGCACTATCTACTCTTCTGTGCTTAATTGTAGGGGGAGTGAATTAGCAGAGGGGTGGATATTTTTCTAGATTTTCATAAAGTGGAGGAGTGGTAATAAAATAATAAAATGACCTACTGGAAATTTCGCAATAACCCTGAAGGAAGTAGAAGAGTTGATGATCCCACCGGATGGTGTTAAGCGAAAATTGACTAGAATGGTAGACAGTGTTCCACCTGACAACGTTTGCAAAGTGCTTGATGGAGAGCTGGCTCTTGAAAAATGGGATGAAAATGAATCTGCAAATTCTGCTGATAGTGATGATGGCCACAATTTGCGAAAATAGAGGGGAGTTATAATAAACTGCTATGAGGGGTGAAAACTTTCAAAAGTGCAATATGACCCCCCCTACAATTAGGCACAAAAGAGCATACAATATTCATTACTCTGCTCCTCTTTTACTTTGCTTTATGATGAAGCTATACCTTTGACACTTGAAAATAATTTAAGGATAATCTCAGGGTCAAAACCAGAAAAATCGAAGAAGGCTTAGCAAAAAGTTAGGAATTCTTAAAAAAAAGTGTTTGTGTCAAATCTCGGCTACACACATAGATATACTGACTTTAGCTTCAAAGCAACTATAACTCGGAAGAAATTGAAACTATTGTAACAGTTAGTCTAATATCAGGCTGCTATAGTAAGAGTAATAGTTCTGTATAGCCAGCTATATATGCGAATTTAACCTCAAGGACGTTTGTACTATTGGAATTTCTTCATAACAGGAAGAATCTTTTCAGGAACAGAGGAGGTAGCACATGAGGTCTTAAAAATAATGTTAAACATTAAGCAACTACCGAGAATTCTTGATAAGATCCAACATTTGCAGCCTGTGAATTCTCTTTGTTTACAAGAGAGTCTCTCAGCACTATNTTGTTGTTTTTGATTCCATCAGCTTTCGTTTTGCAGGAGACGGATGGTGGTATGTGACATTGTTTCTCTGGTTTGCTCTTGCTTGTCGTAAACGATTCGATCTTCGTTTTGTGCTTGATGCCTAAATGAAGATCAACTGGGATTAGCAACTTCTACTAGGACAACCAGATTATATCACAGCACATCTTTTAACTTGCTCTTGAGTGCCTAATTGCCTGTGGTTGGAATGAGAGGGCGGGTTGGAAACATTAGAAGAAATCAATAAGCGGGGGATCGGAATAAGCGGCGGGCGGGGGAGGAAAGACAAAAGCTTTGAAATCTAAGATCATACTGCTATGAAGCACTCTTTGTTCTTAAATCAGGCGTATATGGTCGTGTGAATGTTAGCAGCATGAAAATAGTGCTAAGAGACAAGATTTGTTCAAAACATCTGCTTAGAACAAGTTTTGAAAATTTTTTACGCAAAAACTAATAAGTAGGGGAGGTTAGAACAATTTTGAAAATTAATAAGCGGGGGGGACGGCAATTACGCACTTAAGAGTATTGACTCAGGGGGGACGCATGTCCCACCACGTCCAATTATCTGCCCCACTACTCATCATTGAAATCTATGGTTTGCCCACCAACAGTGGGCCCTGTTGACTTGGCTGTAAGGCTTGATCAAAATTTAGATCATGAAGCAGAGATGGGAAGGAATCACAGGAAGAACCTAAAAGCAGCCAAGGAGAAACAAACACATGCGATTGTGTTGTAGATTTCTTTACCTTCCTCGTCCTTTTTACGCCGGCTCTTAATGGTGTTAATTTTTCCTAAGTAGCGTTGAAAGGACCATTACAAAAAGGGCCAACAAGGTAGTAGATATCCAGGAGTAATCACACACATTCAGCGGTTATATGGGTATAGCTAATTGGAACATTGCTGTTCAACAATTGATGTACCAAGCATACCCTCTAATTACAAGTTACTGTACTCTTAAGTCCCGAATAAGCGGGGGTCCTAATAATCAGGGGGTTGGAAAACTCTTCAAGATGAAATAAGCGGGGGGAGGGGTCGGAATAAGCGTGGGGTTGGAAGTTTGGAGTTACTGTGGAACAACCAGTACAAATACAAAATACCCCGATTAATATTGCTGGAAGGAAATACTTTACGGAATCTTGCCACATATACCACATTCCTTATTTGGGTAACTCAAGAAAGCATTAAGTTTTTGTTCGTTTCTCCTAGAAAAATTGAACATTTATTAAGCGGGGGACCTATTAAGAGCGGGAGGTTGGAAAATTTTTCGAAACAAAATACAAGGGGGAAGGCTTAGTTGGGGCCTACGAGAAAAAATCATACAAAAAACACTCTCAAGTGCCAAATAAAAGGGGGGAGGTCCTAATAAATAGTAGGGTCGGAAATATTCCGAAATTTAATAGACAGAGGGACCAAAATAAAGAGGAGGGGGTCGGAGTTTGAGAAATTTTCATTTCATTTTCATATGGTTTACGGAGGGTGGCTCTTCAGCATAGTGCTGGTTTCCAAGAGGCCCTCCATTTACTTTACAAAACTATGTTAAAACATATCATGAATAAAAAACAAAACGCCTAATTACAAAAGTTATTAACAATTTAATAACAAAAAATAAATAAATAAATATATATATATATATATATTTATATATATGTGTGTGTATATAAAATAAAAAGAAAGACGAAAAGCAAAGAAAGCCTTATTTCAGCTTTGCTTTAAAAACCTTTAGGGAAGATGCCTGTTTAATTTGAACAGAAATGGCTTAAATGATTATAAAGCGACGGAAAGAACAAAAACTGGTTGTCATAAAGCATAAAACTAAAATGTATACAGAAGCATGCTATTTTGTCTTGAAAACTGGGCGTGAACAGTACTAACAAAGAAAGGAAATAACTGAGGAGTTCGAAAAAACCGTCATTTTCTTTAAAATAAATAAACGGGGGGTCTTAAAAAATTGAAAATTAATAAGCGGGAGGGGGAGTTTATAAGGTGTCTGAGAGTAGAGAAGTAGAGAGTAAAAAAAAAGTAAGATCTTACAACAATTTTGCTTTTATTTTTAACTTGCTTTAATCCGGGAGTCCTTTTTTCGGAACCAGGTGTCTTTCGTGGCGTGTTTACGATGCTTGAGTGAACGAACCTAGTATTATTGTGTGTAGCATCAAGCTGAAAAAGAACAACCTCAAAAGCTGAATTGACATGGAATTCTTCCTCGGTGTAATATGATCAATTCTCCCTCACTCGTTCTTTGAGGAAAACTGATGTCAAATATGACAGCTAGTTTTATCAACACGATGAAGAATCAACGCAAACAGTTAATTAACAATAAACAATAAAGATTTAGTTATATTTTCTATAGCAGGGGTCTCAAACTCAATTCCTTGGGGGCTACTGGAAGCAGAACCTAGGAGAGAACAGACGGCACAAGAGATTCCACAAAAAATGATAGAAAATCTTGAAATGCCCTTGTGAGCACTTTTGACGAATTGTTTTGAACACGAAGTGCCGACTGCTGTCTAGCTGTGCAATGCATGCCGTGCTGTTGCTGTTGTCGGGAGTGCATAAGGCTTGAGTGACTTAGGTTAGATCCAACGAGAGACGGTAGAAATGAGCTTGCTATGGAGGCCGCACTAGCATTATCCTGCCTATGAAGATGGGGCCCATAAAATGTTGTCTTGCGAGCTGCGAGTGTGAGACCCCTTATCATATTGCACAGTATATTAGACAGGGTTCCCGCTCCTTTTCATCAATATTTTAAAGGACATTTAGGAGAATTTAGATTTCTTCGCCATTTTAGGAGGTTTTTGCAGATTCCAGAGAAATTCGGTAAGTGCTGAGTTATTTTTGAGAAAATAATGAATAAAAGGTCACTCAGATGACATGATATAAATTGGGTAAATGGGAATCATACGTTTGGTATAACAGAAAAAGTCATTATGCCTATTCAAACAATAATACATTCACGGTAGAGAGAATTGACAATTCGATCAAACTTATTATGATAAACTATCATAAAATAATCTACTAAGCAACATAACTGCTGAAAAGAAATCCAACTTATGAAACATTTAGGAGAACAGCAAAGGATTCCAAATATTTGAGGGGTTCTTAGGATTTTTTAAGATACTTCTCTTTTTCTAGGATATTTTAGGATTTTTAGGGGGCATGGGAACCCTGTTAGACTACATAGCATGATATTATCCCATACTACATCATACTAACTAAAAATCCAAGGCAAGCAATTTTAACGTAAGGCAAAAAAAGTTCTAAATCGACTTGAAATTTCAAGGCTGAAAAGCAATTTTTCAATAGTCAAACAGAGTACTAAAGAATTTAATGGCAGGACAATGAAGTTTACGGAATAAGGAATCAAAAACGTGTAAAATGCTATTGTGTTAGTACACTGTAGCAAATCATTTCTATATCGCTAAGGAAATAAACCAGAAACAGTCTATTAGAGGGTGCCACTTATCTGACATGGCAGACAATAGAAGTTCATTAGGGAGTGGCCATCAATATGAATATTAATTCACTTACAC
>OLMO02000297.1:4668813-4681173 GCA_900291935.2 Cassiopea xamachana
CAGTCAATAAAAACCATATACAAACCTAGAGAGATCTTCAACTGCATCACCCATTCTAGGAAATCAGGTGGCTTCTAAATGGAAGCTTTGTGCGTACAACTTGTTATAAAACTTTTACTGTGATAGCAGATGAATAAGTTTGAAAAATTTTCGTCCTTCTATAACAGCCGTACTATTGCGCCTTCAAACTGAGCCGCCAAATGACCACGTGGTATCTACTTAGCGATTTGATTGGTGTAACCAGATAATTCAAATTTTATAGTAATGCTCTCTATCCGTGCTAATTCCAAGTACTATTTATAACAAAAATATCCTAACCAGGTGTGCCGGAAGCACATCAAGTTAAGGGGGCAGCTTCTTCCTGTGGGGCACCAGGTCACGCCCTATTAATGACCACGCCCTTCTTGGAAGCACAAAGGTGCTTTTAAGAAAGTAGCTGAACAACACTCCTAACGAAATGTGATCGTACTGTAATAAAATTGTTTTACTTTATGTGAAAACCGTTGAATTTCGAAGCACTAGACTCACATTCAACTTAGCACTCAAGAGCCGCGCCATTGGGGGCCATGGCCCCCACTTTTTCAGAAAAAATGTTTTCAAATATGCAGGATCTTAACCCAAAATCTTTTGTAAATTTGTTGTGCCCCCCCCTGCCTTCAAAGTCAATGCATGGACCTTGGCACAGTAAGATAAATGTCATCAAATTCGAAAGTGTTTTGATACTTTGATGGCTGGAGTCTACGTTAAAATATTGCCTTATCTAATTTTTTTGAAAAAATGTGTGAATAAAGGACAAATTTGCGGCCTCACCTCCTTTTACTTGGGCAGGAGGGCCAGCTGCTTCACTGTCCCCTTCAAGTACGGCGTCACTGACGGGGGCTGAGGGGCTTCAGTTCTCCCACCTTTTGCCATCCAGTGACATTGAAAGTCAAATGTTCTACAGATCTTTCCATTCAGTTACAAGATCAAGTTTGTTGTATATCTTTTCATTTTCTACCGCTATTTTGACGGACATTGCTCCCAGGAAATCAGGACTATTATTCCTGATCCAGTGAAGCATGCTCGAACCACCAGAAGCTCTAGCCATTCACGCCCTATCCAAGTTGCACTACCTAATCCACGAACTCTATCTCACAAATCATCTTTTATTCCAAGAACTTCTCACCTGTGGAACTCATTGCAAACCATTACTTTTCTTGAATCCTACAATTTGTCATCTTTCAAATATAACATTAAGAAAACTGGATCTTGTCTCCCTTTCTGCTTAAACTTCCCCCACTTTCTCAGCTTTTCTTTGTTGGGGCTTTGTTATGGACCCTATGGCCTTTCCTCAGCATTAGTTACTAAAAAATACGATAGCAGTTTTATTGGCTTCCTAGCAGCTACTTTTCATCCAATCCCCCAATGCTTATTTGGTGATACCAAGCCTGTCATTGTTCCAGCACTCCTGTTCCTAACCATAGCTCTGGATTTGTTATCCTTTCTTTTGGGACAAGATGGGTGTGGCAGCTCTGGTGACAAGATGGGTGTGGCAGCTGCACATAATTGTGAAAAAGAGTGCTATTGGGGTAATAAGAAAGTTTTGGGAATTGTGGGAGGAACCTCCAAGAATTCTTTTGAAAATCATGCCATTTACTATGAATGAAACCAGGACCCTTTTTTACACCACAAAGGGTGAGCAGTAACCCAACAGAGCTGTTCAGCAGGGGTGTTGTGGCCAGTTGTGAAACTGGGAAAATTGTCAGTGGGCCCCTTGAAAAATGATTTCCTGCTTTACTGGCTAGATTGATAAATGGGATCTCAATAACAATTAATCCCCTATTGGAATTCTATAATGAATCCCTACAATGAGTGTGCTCCTTTGTCCACAGACTTCCTCTTGCCCTATGTTAGGGCAATAATGTCCCTGATCAGAAAATTGAGAACTCAAAACAAATTGTAATGGGTATTAAATTTAGGGAAAATAACTGATAATCTGGTTGCAAGGCATCTGAACTCTTGACGAGAGACCTATCATGGACACGGGATTCCAGGCGCACAGGGGGTATTTTTGTGTGCATAATTATTTTAATTTGATTTGCATATACTCTAGCTGACAAATATACAAAGTTAACTAATCAAATTTGATTAGCACAAAAATCTGCCTCATACCTTTAACAAATTGCAGCAAAAAGTGCCACTTTTCAGCTTACACAATTCTTTTTCTGCTTGCAAGGGTAACCCTAAATATCTGTGTTTCCACTTTTTGATTGCTTCCTATACCCCAGGATCTTACTTTCAAAAGAAAGCTAAACATTTCTTGATTAAGAGGTGTAATGTCCTGCATATTTTGGGAAACTTCAGGTGCCAATCACCAATTTAAAGGAAGATGTAACAGTATGATATTATTTTGCTTCACAGAGAGCTTCTCATATATCAAACAAAATTGTTCAAAAAGACAGGGGTGCAGCCATGGGAGAGTGCAGGGAGGTTGCAACACTCCATATGTTTAGCTTAATGGCACATTTGCTGCATTTCAATGGTGTCTTTCAATATTAAATTGCAGATATAACTTAAGCAAAGTACTCTTTGTCAGCAAATCAGGCTCAAAAGAAGTCTGCATGTTGGCAACTTGGGGTTATGCACTCCACCAACAGTTTCCCTTCGCTTCGCTCTTGCATGGGGAAACAAGACTGAAAAAGAACCTTACATAGTCATAGGAAATGGGGCAATAAACCTCTATTATAAAGCAATGTTCTTCTTCCACAATAATGCACACTTGTAAACAGCTATTGTTTATCTCAAACATAAGGCAGCATGACAGATAGGAGCAGTGCATAACAGAATGAACTTGTATCCTCTAATAACATTCAGCTTCAAATGGAACATTCTGAGGCAGGGTATGTGGAAGAAACTTGAAACTGTCTATGGTATGAGTGAGCTGTGAGGAAATTTAGTGGATCCCATATTAAAGTTTAGGATTACACTGTGCTTTCCAACTAATGTTGCAAACATAGTATGATAAAAAACACTGCAACTTCAAAAGGTGCTTTGAATCAAAATCAATAATACTATATGATTGCAGATGCTTTGTGATATTAGTGCTATGATAAAGTATTGCAAAATGTGATAAAATTTTCTTGCTAGACTGAATAAAAATACAATTGACTTTTAACTGTCTGCTAAGTGTCAAATGGCATGATTCCACTTTCTGCACTGTTCAATTTTACCCCTTAGTTAAAAAATATATCATTTCATTTAATGCATAGAAATATTTAATATCTCCATTAATTTCTTCCTTTGTGAGTGAAGCAACCAAGTCAGTACGATTCTTCTCTTTCTCCTCATCATTCATACTAGAGGGGTCAGCATGCATCCATACAAAAGCCACAGCCCTTCCAGCATCAGTGGGTTTGCTGGCCTCAGACAAATCAATTTTTAAATCGTTTGCAAACTTTTTGCAATTCCAGCCATACTTCTTTGCAATCACGTCAACCTCAACACACATTAAGCCTCCTTGTTCTTTCTCTTCGGCTCCATCGCTATCTCTTTCATCTTTACTTCCTTGAGTTCCCTCCATGCCTTCTTTAGCGCATTCTTCACCTTCACAATGACATTCTCCCCCCATATATTCTTTGTTAAACTCAACAACCGCAATAAGTCCATCTTTAGTCAGCAGTTTATAGTAGCATTTAGCCAAAATGCTTTCGGGATCTTTCAGCCATGACAAAACATGGACAAAATGGATCAAGTCAAATTCCTCTTCTAACGCTTCTATATACTTTTCTGATGGGGCAACGTCAAATTTAAACTCAAAGTCCAGGCCTTTCGTGGCTGCTTCTAAATTCCCCTTGCAGACCTCCACTGCTTTTGGGTCTGGTTCAGACACTGTATAAACAATCTTGCGTTTTTCGAGGCCTTCTTCCTTGGCAATTTTAGCCAACAGCTCCAGTAATCCTTGATCAGGGTATCCAGTTCCCGAGCCAACAGATAAAATCTTGTAAGGCTTCGATTCTTTAAATGCTTTTCCTATCTCGGAGATCAGGCGCTTTTCCATCCATTCTTTATGCCCTTCTACCACACTCGTTGCATAATTAGCATCAAATTGACATTTAAAATCATGATACTCTTTTTCTGTGCCCAAGTCTGAGACAGCCATTTTGCAAGAGAGCTGAATCTGCAAAGACTAATGTCAACAACCACCACCATTGACAAACACAGAGAAGACCCCATTGGTTCTTGAGCAAATGCCGAAAAGCCCCCTTCTAGCAAAGGAACTTGGGAAGAAAATGCCCTCTGTTTCCTAACAATGTCCCCTCAGTCAACGGATTTTTGCCCCAGAAAAATTATTCCTTTTCCACAAGATGAAAACCTGGAGGAATCGTATTTGACTAATTCATCCGTGCTTCAAATTGTGATAGGACATTGGGGGAGGGAGGGGGTTCATTATTGTCTTCTTCATGTGAGAAGTTTCTTAACACCACTTGCTGTATGGCTCACTGGGTGCACCCCTGGTTGATGTGAAGTATAAGGATACCTTCCTAGATTGCAATTTTTGCTTTGCGCGGTGTATTTCACTAAGGTCTATCTCTTTTCAGCCTTTCTTTTCTTCTTCTACAACAATCTTCCATTCCCTAAAAATTCTGAAACTAAATGATATGATTCCTCATGAAATTCTCAAGTTTGTTTACAAGTCTTTAAATGGTCTCTCACCTTCTCCTTTTTTGAACTATTTCCAGCTCAGTAACACTGTTCACAGTCACGACACTCGTCAGGCAGCTGGGGGTGACATGTTTCAATGCATAAGAAATACATTTCTATATGGTTTCAGATCAATACAATATTTTGGTGCTAAACTCTGGAATAGCATTCCAACTTTTATCAAAATGTCAGTTTCTTTTAATATTTTCAAGTCAAATTTAAAAGAATTTCTCATTAATGGCTATGACCTCTAATTCCTAACTCAATCACAAGCAAATTATTTTTTGGGGATACTCTGGCTTTCTTTCTCTTTCATTTCTTTTTTAGGGAAAAAATTATGTTTTTCTTTTTAGTCTTAGATGGGGGGGGGGGGGCTCTCTCTCGATTAGTTTATTTATTAGGGAGCTCCTCCTTAGACAAATATATCTAAATTCATAATGTCTTGTAGTGTTCTTATTTTGTTGATCTAGGTAGTGTATGTCTAAGCATTTTGTTTACATGTACCATGTGTTATTGTCTTATTTATTTTAATTTAGGTAATGTTAGTAGTTGTATTGATATGTATTTAGGTATTCTTGTTAATAGAATTGAAGTTGAAGTGTCTTCCTCGCAAGCATCAACTGTCAGCCGCGATTGCAATGCAGACACGCGATTCTTGTAAAGCGATTGCTCCAGCTGGGCAAAAAATCCTCTCCCAAGCTACTTGCAGCCATGCAATTTCTAGGCCACGAAACAAATCCCCTGCGCACTATTCAAAGTTTCTAATCTGAATGCCTTCTAAGCCAATTTGGAGGATGACTCTTTATAATAAAGATGTAACAAATATTTAAAGATTCTTACAGCTAATGACAACCTGAACTATGCCCTTTCCTGGAGGGCAATACCTCAAGACCCCTTTCTCCAATAATTTACATCAACTAGAGAAATTGTACTACTTTCTACTAGAAGTGGTGTTCAAAACCGAAAAATAATCTAAATCCAACTTTTATGAAAAACATAATTACTGAGAGAGATGTCAAATATAATCTGAGAAGTAAACATCATTTGCAATTGCTGAAAGTTGAAACAGCAAAAGGTATGGGTTGCCTACTGTAGGTCACCATTTATTGGCCGCATTACCGGAGGAAATTAAAGACGTACTAAGTTCAAATTGAAAGTGAAGTCATGGAAAGGAAGTACTTACATCTCTGTAGATTGTCCAAAGTTTTTAGTTATGGATTAGGGCTTTTGAATTGCATGTTTGTAGCTTGACTAATTTTTCCCTTAAAGAAAACTGTAGGAGAATTTCTTTCATGTTATTCCGCATTAATCAGCTGTAAGCTAGCTATATAGTGCCGTATATTTGTATTCTCAACATTAAAGAAAGTGTACATAAATCTTAACGGCCTTTGCTAAGACTTTGATCCATAGGTATTTAACTTACACCAAAACGCAATCCAAATCCTTCAAAATTCTTTGAGCTTTCAAGCATGATATCCCCTTTTACTGGGTTTGCCCCCAAAGGTCCCCCGCTCCCAGAGTAACCATTTCTCCAAAAATTCATTATTGAAATGTCACTAAATTTCAACTCAAATTCAAAACGGAGGGTGGCCCGTCAACCAGAGTTGACTTACACGGGGCCCACCATTGAAAACACTACTATTTACAAAATCCTAAGAGGAAGGTGCAAAAGCTATTGGTTTTAAAAACTTAGTGCATAAGTATAACCCTGAAAGACTTACAACAGACATTGAAGGACATAGAAATAAGATGAATAAGCTAAATTTATTTTTGAAACTATACAAGCAAGAGGCCTGTTCCACATTCTTGCTATACGTGAAATGACCTTCCTGAAAAAAACTAATTTTTAGCAAAATAAATGCCTTTTCTCTCAATGAAACGAGGAGCTTCACCAGCCCAACTGCCTTAAAAATTCGTTTCAACATTCCCATTCGAAATGAGGAAGGATCATCCGCCTAGAACCTGGTATCAGTTGGGCAGATTTTCTCAACTATGGGACTTGTCTCCTTGGGGGCCCGACGCGATGCTAGGGGGCTACGTATAACCCCAGGAACTGGTAAACAATGATTATATCTAACGATCGTATTCCTAGCAAGGGGGAAGCGCGAAATATTTTCTCTGCCCATGGAGAGCTTTGCAACAATTAATTGAGAGGAATTGCTGTTGGGACACCATGGTAGGTTGTACTGGAGGACCGTTGTTTGAAAAGCAGGAGCAGAAAGGGTAGAAGTGTCCGTTGTATGCTGTTGAAAAATAACTCCCATTTGTATTGGCCTAATTTCAGTCATCTACAGCTGAAGGGCTACTTCTTTATACTTTTATATATGAAATGGAAAACGAAAGGAATTGTTTTTGGCAGTCAAATGAAGGAAGAATGAATTGATGGCATATATGGAACCTATAACGAATATATCGACATTCACGAATTTAGAGACAAATAGGGACATCCTTGCAAAAGAGGATGGATGTCAGGCTTGTGGCTAATGTTTACCGTAATTGAAAAGGAATATGTTNTGATGAGAAGGCATTCAAACCAGAAATTGAATAGACACTTAACGAACTTGGTGGCAAGCAGAAGCATTACAGAAAAGCACATTGCTGTATACAGTTATCTCCCTAACACATTTAAACAACCACTCGTAAATCGTTATAAACACTTCATCCATCATAAACACTCACAATCACTACTGCTGCAAGACTTGAANAATTTCTAGATACTTTTAAATTGGTAGAATGAAAACAGATATAAACAACACAGGAGCGCAACTAGGAATTTTCGAGGGCAGTGTAAAAAATAATGGTGCTGCTTCGCTTTCAAATTTATTTGGCAATTTCATTCTCATTCTTTTTGTTGTGAGAAAGGTTTATGGGCTGGAAGCTGAGGTTACTTTTATTTCTTTGTTGTTTATTGGTTTTAATTTGCTGATTGAGTTGATTTGAAGTAGTCGGTGTATGAGAGTCGAAGCAAGAGGTACCCTTGGTAGCGTATGGATGGAATCGTGCATTACTTGGAGATAATAAAGAGCGATGAGATGACAATAAAGACGAAGAAGACGACGACGACCAAGTAAAGGAGAGCACTTTTTTCCTTCTTGCTTGGACAATCGGATTCTTCGGGTTATTAGTCAATTTTTATACCCTTGTATTGAAATTAATACAGTCCTCTTGAACTTTAAAATTGGAGTCACAGGCAGGGATCCAATCAATAAGAAAGGGCACTTAAAATTTTCAAAAGAAGGCACTGCATTTGAAAATAATTTTTCAGATTCATAAGTAAAAGAAGTACTGTTGTATGTTTAATGATATCGCTTTTGGGAATGGCTCAATGAGTCTTATTGATATGTGGTATTAAGGTAGCGGAGGGAAAGGGGGCTGGGGAGAAGCCCCGGAAAATTTTTGATACTATGCCTTTTCCATTTAAGGGAAACGCCCTTTTTGATCTAGAGAGGGAACTACAAAAGGGCACATTTGCTCATTTACTGAAACGGGCAAGGGTCGACTCCGGGACCCCCTAATTCCGCGCTTGACAACAAGAGTTAAGTAACTTTATAATACTTTATTGATATAGTTCAGTTACATAGTTTCTTAACCTTCATGTCACTTAATTGTGCACCTTACTTAGTAATAGCCAAGATATAATTGAATCGAATACCTTGAATAATCAGAACACAGTATGTAAATAAGTTCCAAATATGCAATAAAGTGAATAATCAACCTACAAAAAACCAAAACAAAAACGATGGAGCTCCTAGAAGTGTATTAAGGCTCGGTACTAGTAATAATATTAATGTAGTTCAGTATATATGTAACTGTCCACAAATATCGTACAGGCATTAGAATCATTAACCCCAAGTTTTTGGTGTTAGTTCATTTTTGTCTTGTCTCCTTCGCCGCTTCTCTCCTCACTGATAGGAATACAGCTATCACTGCCATCATCGTCAGGAACGTTTTGCACCACCTTTCCCAAAGTTTGCCAGTGCCAGCTCAATCGTGCATGACGATGAAAAAGCCTGCGAGTAATCTTCAGCTCAAACTCCAACTCTTTATTCTTTCTCTGCTCGGTCGACAGCTGATGTCTCAATTCTCGTGTTCCGACGCCATTTCTCGTTTTTCGGCCTCGTAATCCATTTCCTTCTTACACTTCTCTTCACAGAGGCGACCAAGTCGGTCATTTAATCGCCACTTTTCGTTTTGTTGTCTAGAGTTAATGTCAATAATACGATTACAGTTGAACCTCCATCTGTCCCTGTCCCGAACAGCTGCTCTGAAACCGTCTGACACATTTTCCAATTCCTTCTTCAAATCGGCAATTTTTTTCTCATAAACCTCCGCCTGGGTCATCCAAAATCTTGCGATTTTGACCCTATTTTCATATATGAACCTCTCAGTGGAATCATCGTTGTCACCATCCTCACCACCAACATTCTGATAAACTTCATTAATTTTGCATTCATTGACCCTCTTCCTTTCCTCTTCATCATCCCAATCACTCTCCTCGCTGTCCTCTAACTCCTCAACCCATGCGTCACTATCATTCCATCCAACCTCTACCGCCCCAACACCATTATTTTCCTCTTGAGCAGCCATACTAACGGCCCCTTGAGCCTCAGCCACATCTTGTCCGTTAAATCCCTCCATACAATTATTTTCATGATCATCATCTTCCTTCCAAAAAAAATATCTCTGTCAACCTGAACGTCAGCATATGCTTCCCCATTGTCCAGAAGGGATACTCCAGAAGAAGAGTCTTCATGTACGCCACTCACAATGCAACCCTCACCAACGTAATTACTGCGTCCAGTATTGAGTGCACAATTCCCAACCATTACGATATCCATCTCCTCCACTTGCCAACACGTAGCCTAGCTTATTACACACTCACTTTAACGTGCACTTTGTATATTCAATTTGCCGGCAAATTGCCACACCCCCCGATCTGCTTGCCTGCTCAACTGGTTTGCATTTGCTGTTGAAGGTTGCAAAGGTGCCAACCCCCCGATCTGCTAGCCTGTCGTTTTACTCGTAAGGGAAATTTCCTTCAAGAGTATCAGGAGGAAGAGAGCTTCTGATCTTAAGGGGGATTCCACAAGTCCTAAACAACTTCTTTGACAGTTGGGAAAGGTGATACTTCCAGCAAAAGTTTTCGTCTAATAAAAGGTCAAGAATTCTAATATATGTCACTCTAGAGATAAACCTGTTACCAAGATTTATTGCTGTGTTAACAGGCAGTGCAGCACGAGAAGAGTGGAAAATAACATACTTAGTTTTAAATTGTCTGTTGATACTACAGAACTTTACAACAGCACGAAAAACGGCAACATTTTTTTACTATACTTAAAAGATTTTTTCGTCTGACACTCATCAGAGTATGAAAACGTCGGATAGTGACCTAATGGTTAACAGAAATATATATCCAGATGCAGTTAATGTGATAGGATCCGTCTAATTGGCCCCAAGTGTGACTCTTCTTGCCTACAAAAGATAGGGTATTGAGTCTTGATGTAAACAGATTCCAAAATACTTAAATGTAAAGACGATCTTGCTTCCCAATGATTGGAAAATCGTCGTCTGTACTGGCAAATCCAGAATGCCGCAAAACTTATACAGACGACGATTATCGGCGACAACGATGATTGATCGTGGATAGGTGACTGACAGGTAAGGTAGGAAGTTTTCGACATTTGTTGTACCATGGCTGCTCGAAAGTTTTCACAACTTCAGATCGAACTACTGGAGAAAGAGTATAATGCAGGTTTAAATTCTGTATCTACAAAAAAGATATGGGATCGAATAAAGCAGTTAGCAGAAAGAACAGGCCTTGAAAAAGCCTCTTAAAACGTGGTTCAACAACAGGAAGCGAGGTAGTCTTCCAACGTATTTCCCTTCGACATCAACAATACCTAATGAGGAGCCCAGTAAAGCCAAGAAAGCGTTGAATCTCCCCTCGTTTTCTCGTCAACGCTCAGGGTACAATTTGTTTACCAGAGGTCTATTTTCAGACGGTGGTTTTAAACATATTTTGCAGTTGTTTCGGACAAGGTATTGCTCACTTTTTACTGAGGAGTCGGTTCCACACCTTTATAAATGGAAAAATCATCTTTCCTAACCTTGATATTGTATTGGCATATTTTAGAACAATGAGAGAATTTCTTTCAGCCAACAAATGTTTCATCAGTACCAACCCCTCTACATAACAAAGTCCCTATTGCCCGACATTGGCCTATTGGCCACATGTGTACACACTCACAATTTGACATCAATTGCGTTGCCTAGATTGCACCCTCATTTTCTTCTCATAGGTCATAAAAAATTTTTATTTTAGCCTCCCGCTAGTCAATTTGGGTATTATTTCTGAAACGGTCAAGGTACATTGGAATAGAAAGAGCTAGATAAGTAACTCCTCCATAGGGTATAGTATACTGTAAGTGATGCAAATTCTAGCAGAACAAAAATATGATTACAAAGAAGACACTCAGCATATGTTTTAAAGCTACAGTAGTAAGTACAATGATATACTGACATGAAATTGCAAGTTATCTTTCCTGGTGATATGTTACGAATAGTGTTCACATTGTATACTCCATTGGGACAGAGGAAAGAGTCAACTGTTTGGTGTATGACTGGTGAACTGAAATGATACTAGATATGCATGAATCTACTCAGACAGTACTAAAGGAGGAGGTTGTCTGCAGAAAACAGAGACATGCGTGATGCTGATTGACAAATGACTTTTAAGAATGCTTTCATACAGGCCATGTTGACTTGCTAACTTCATAACCACACATGCTACTTAAAGGAAAACATAATTAGGCTATCAATTGCACAATGTTAGTTATTATAGCCAATACTTGAAGGTGAGAATCATGTAGCATATGATAATAGAAATTACTGTATTACTTGGTGGAGAGTTGCACTATGGAGCTGTCTCTGCCAAGTTTTGTTATTGCAGTCTGTCTACAATTGCAACTGTCTCAATAGTTGCTTTCAACTATTAGAAACATATGATGGTTATGATGATTATTATTGGATAGTATATCACGTGTTTTTGTTGCTACAAATTGATTGGACAAATAGACGCTGTTCTAGAAACTTCTTGATTCTCACATGTTAGTTGTTAGGTTCGATACGCCATTGATATTATATTACGTTGTTATGTTCATGTTGGTTTACACAAGCGTTTTGATGGCTTATGCTTCTTGTGATTGATTCGATAGAAACCCAAATAACTTTAACAGGTTATGGGCCCAGGATACGTTCCTTTTTAATTGTCTTCTCGACGTGGATTTAATAACGAAAGACATGTGTCAACGAAGACGTGTGCGAGTGTGAACAAGAAGGATGATGGCTGAAATTACAAAAATTGAACCACTTGACGGAGCTAACTATCAAAGTTGGAAATACAATATGAAACTAGTATTGATGGAGCGTGGATTATGGGGTTTTGTCTTAGGCACAGAACAGCCCCCAGGAGAAGGTGAGTCCGCTGCTTCGAGGAATTCTTTCAAGCTTCGTTCAGACAAGGCGTATTCCCTGATTGCGTTAAACGTTTCCAAAAATCTGCAAGTACATATCATGTCAACTACAGACCCAAAGATTGCCTGGACAACTTTACAGAAACAATTTGAATTTATTTCTGTTGCCCAAATTGTGCGTTTAAATCGAAAATTTTATGCCGCAACT
>OLMO02000297.1:4705722-4737890 GCA_900291935.2 Cassiopea xamachana
CTTATTTTAGGACAATCAGAAAATTGGAATAGGAAGTGGATCAACCATTGTTTTTGCTGTTCAAAGAATTGGTATGTTGAGAATTTGATTTTGCTCAGAATGAGTACTGTAAAAACTCTTCTATACTCATTTGGATTTGCTAAATGTTATGTAAATGCTGATGATATGAGATATTTCTGGTACATTGGGCCCAGAGCCCAGATTTGTGGAAATAGGGGGGCATTTGGTTAATTACGGCCAAATACATGAGTTAAAAAGTGTAAATGGTACTATGGAATATTATTTCATGATAAAAGATAGCTCATTTTAAGGCTTAAGACCTACCCAAGATGATTTAAGCACATTTTTGAAGTGTCTGGAATATGCCCAAATTGCAGACTTTTTTGTAAAAATGGGGTGAAATTGCCTAACTGGTACATTGATAGGATTCTGAGGCTTTGTAAGATTTGTAAAAATCATCCATTATTTGTCTACTAAGGCACTTAAAATTCATTCAATATTTTAAAAGTTTTTCATGTTGTTCACACCAGTTGAATGACAGGTTTTCAACCCTAGTTTGAAATGTAAAGAGATTTGCTAGAGTAAAAATAGTAAAAAATCACCCCTAAATGAGTGAAAACAGTGCAAACATTTCTCACTTTTTAACTTGCAAGGCACTTTAAAACTTTTTTGATCTTTTTAAGTTGCTTTTAAAGTCAATACAGTTTAATAACTAAACAGATAAAAAGACAATGTCTGTTCAGAATTCTGATTCATTAGCAGCAATAAGACTATTAGTTTGGGATTCAAAGGCCCAGAAAGGGAAGGGCTTCTGATATGCAATTTTTCTTGCTGGCTTGAAATATTTCAGGGTAAATTATTCTGCATAGGGCTCAACTTTTTATGAATCTTTTTATTGCACCAGATAGCCTATAAACCAAGAATGTCAAAAAAATATGCTTTGATATGTGAGATCTAGCCATTTTGGAGATATTTTGTACTTACTGCAAAAGAATCACCTGATTTTCACCAAAAATTGACATTTTTGCCAATATTTTATAAAGGAAAATGAAAATTATATCAATTTTTTCTTGATGATCTCTTATCAATATTTTTACTTGATTAGTTAATTTTCAATATTGATAAACCAAAAACGCAAGTCAAGAGTGTGCCTAGAGGGAGTTTTTTTCAATTTTAAAGGAATTGTTCGCTTTCTTCCAGAATTTTGCCAGTAAAAAGCAACATTGACTAAGGTTTCCAACCAAGGAACAGTTTCTGGAACTTCAAAATCTCATGTAATCACTTAAATCTATGCAGTTGAGGCCTTTGTCAAGTAATGCCTTATTTTTAGGCTCTGATCATATGCCATAATCATAATAGTTTTTAATCATGGCAAGCCTTTTTATAGGCAATGCCTCACCCCCTGCAATGGAACCACCCAAGTTTTACCCCTTGTTGCATACAGTGCTCTAGAGTTTATGAAAGCACATAAGTTTTTGCTGATGTATGCAAGTTAAGTATCTTATAAGACAAACATAATTCTTCAAAGTGGCTAAATCATAACAATATGCTTTGGGAGTTTTTGTATTTTAGCTATATAAACTGAGACCATTATAAACTAGGGAGTGGTTGACAATTTTAGTTGAAAATCTTGGAACAAGTAGTACAACAAAGGCTTTGATCTCTATCAAGGACAAGTGACAAATATGCTCATTCCAATTAGTGTACAAATCATGTGTTATTTGGTACGAATTCATATTAGTAGAGTACACTAGCCATGATGTGTTTGTGACAAATCCAATGAGTATAAAAGAGGTGGTCAAACATTCTAGAAAAGGTAAAGGTCAAACACTCCATCATCATTGAATTTGTAAATTTGATAAATTTGTAAGGTGAAATAAGCAAATAATAAGTAAATAATACCTAATGAGGAATTGACTAAAACAGAGTAAGAGGAATGCAGGACTGAACAGTTTTCCATTGGGAATTACGATGGTAAAGATCATACAGAATAAGAAAAATGAATAAACCAATAACTGAGAAAAAAACAAGCTAACATTGTGGTTCAAAAGGGGTCTTGATAACCACATTTAATGCTGCCCATGAATCCATGCTCAATGTGATTCTTAGTACTCTAGTTATTTAGTTATTTATTTGTATTTATTTGTTTTCTTTTAGTTGTTTATGTGTAATGGCCTCAGGGTTGTTATGCAATTTCATGCTCCCTATGGTATCTTTTTCTAATTGTATGTTTTGTAAATATTAATGCGAATGAAAAGAACTTGATTTTTCCTAATTGTCATTCTAATTCAATCTTTTATGCTATAGTTTTCTTTATTAGTTGTAGTATCTAATCATCTGTTGACTGAGTAAAACATTAAATTCTTGTCTTAGCGGAAAGAGTGAAGTTAGACAAATTAAATGTCCACTGTATTCCAACATCCTTTCAGGTAACAAATTTCTTTCTAGCTAGGAAGTCCCTCATTGTATGCATTTTGGAAAATGGAGTATGCATATTTTAGGATATGGCATAGCTATCCAGGTTTTTATTTGCTTGTAAGCCAGTGTATACCTAGAGAGCCATGCCATATTCTAAAATATGCAAAGTTTTTTTTGTTGTTATTATTGTTATTGAGCAGAAACACAGAGTCCAGAAAATGTTAAGCCTTTCTGCAGTGGCCAATTCTTTGTGTAAAACCCTTGTCAATATCTACAATCGACATGATGCTTCACACGTTGTCACTCCAGTCCCCCATGCTACATCATCTCATTTTCATGTATCAGAACTTTCCCCAAGTCAGATTTGCTATGAAATTACAGATCCTTCCTCCAATATGACACAAAAATTAAAAACTTTCCTGCTCACAACCATGAAGCCATAACCAGGTGTGTTGAAAGCTCATCAGGGCAAGGGGCCAGCTTTCTCCTGTGGGGTACCAGACCACAACCTTTTAATGGCCATACCATTCATTGGTCACAATGAATAATAATAGTTTTCTAAGACTACTAGGTTTGAGCCACAAAGGTGTTTTTAGAAAAGTTGCTGATCTGATATCATAATAAGAAGTTATCATACTGTAAGAAAATTATTTAAAATCATGTAGAAACTGCTACTTTTTGAAATATTTGAAGTCAAACAAACAATTCAAGATAAACTTTGCCAAATTCAAAAGTGTTATGCAGGGCCCATTTTAAAGAAATGCCCCAAGATCACAATATGCTATGGAAAAGCTTGACTGTACCCTACTTCAACTTTTCTGGAGACAATACCCTTCAAGTAATCGAAGGTTTACATGAAACCTTTTGCTGTTTTGATTGTACTGCTCTCAAAATTCACATAGAGCATATATAGACCAATACACAAAAATTTCTGGGAGATAGGAAGTATGTGAAAGTGAGAAAGTTGCCTACACTTTAGATTTCCAAAGACCACACTCATGATTCCAAGACCACAAAGTCTAAAATAGGCCCTGGTGTTATGATACTTTGATGGCAGTCCTGAGTGTATTTTAAAATGTTCTATGATTTAATTTTTTCCAAAAAAACAATTTGATGAAAAGGGAATTCTTGTCCCCTTACACCCATTGCAGTAGGGCAGGAGGGGTAACTGCCCCAACTGTCCCCTGTGCTGGCACCCCTGGCCATGACTTTTTCTGGAATCTGCAGAAACAGGTTTCCTACTCTCAGGTGCCAAATAAATGTCCCCCTGCTTATTAATTTTTTGAGTTTTTTCAACCCCCTGGACCTTATTAGGACTCCCCATTTATTAATTTTTAAGGAAGTTGACTCCTTTTACAAACTCTTCATTTCATTTCCTTTCTTTGTTAATACTATTTACGCCCTATTTTCATGGCAAATTAGCATGTGCTTTTTTTATATATTTTAGTTTTATGCTCTATGAACACCTGTTCTTGTTCTTTCCATTCTTGTATAATCATTTAAAGTTACTCAAATTCTGACTCCCCCCTTTTATTTTGACCCCCCTGTTTCTTAAATTTCAGAATTTTTCTGACCCCTGTTTACTAGGACCCCCCATTTATTTGGCACTTGGGAGTAAGGGGAAATTTTTATCTTGATGTGTGCTGGCTATAGTATGTGATTCCTAGATTGAGATAACTGTTGATAATTATCATTATATTTGTAGGCCAGGCAGTTAATAGTTGATGCTGGATTGACATTAAGTGACCTTGACAGACATCCGATAGTAAGCAATAAAGCATTCTACCATCTTATTTGGCACTATATCTTTGGATTTTCAGAGTCATTTGAAAGTAAGGAAGATTGTATAGCAATAGAAGAAGAAGGAGAATCTTTGCAACTGTAGATTCTAATTTTTGAAGTGATTATTCAGATGAAGGTGTATTTCCAAATCAGAAAGCATTATGCTTTCCTGCCACTGTGGAGGATTTCTTATGTAAGAGTTTATAGGCATAAGTTAGTCATCAATGGCTTGCAGAGAAGGTGATCATGTAGGTATTGCAGAATGTGTTTAGAAAACCATCAGTTTAAAGCATGTTTGGCTGGATAGCTGAAGTATAATGGTTATAAAGTGTCTCGTATAAATGAACTAATGGATTGGGTAACTGATTCAGATGTGGAGGCTTTGCAAGCCAATGAAGATAGAGCAATGAACTAAGCAAGGATGCAGAAATCCACCTAACATCTAGTGTCTACCTTACATCCAGCTCTCAGTAGCATGGGAAAGAGCTTCAGAGATACCCACTTTATCTTTCCAACTCAGATGGAGCAATACCAACTTAGGGCCATTTTTTCAGAGCATCCAGTCACTGCATTGGGATGTTGTTAGAAATATAGGGGTTTTCAACTAGGGATAACCTTACCAATAATTGTGAAAGGAGTTGTTGACATTCTAAAAATATCTGGATTTTGATTGTGTGAACCATTGGATGATAGTAATAGTTACCATCTAATATAATTAAGAAAAAGCGTAAGGTTAATGTTGTCTATTTACTTGACTGTGTTGTTCACAGGTCCATAGTCAGAAGGGATCCTGGAGGGCAAGGCTCCCAGAAGTTTCAAAAATGTAACTTTATGCCCCAGTTGAGAAAATTGCATAATCATTGAATTTTTCAGTTCAGTTCAGTTTCATATTTTAAATTCCTCTACACACAATTTATTCAAATTGACAAACAATTAACAATTCAAAAACTAACAAAAATTTTGCATCTTTTCCAACATCTTTTGTTTATCAAGAGACTATTTCATTATGGGTCAATGTGCTACGTCTTTGAAGCTTGAAAAACAGGCTGTATGTCATTTTTCCTTCTCGGCACAGAGATTTATTGATGAAAGAATTTGCATCTGATTTTGTAAAGGAACATTTTCCAGTGTTCTTACAAGTGCTGATTCCTACTCATTACTTTCACTTCAACTGTGCTATGCTCGGAATAACTGTACCCCCTTGCAAGATTACACTGGCAATGGGCCTAATTATGTGTGCATTTCAATATGTAGATCGCACAAGCATGCCTTTAGAGTTAAAAATTACAAGACGTGCTATAATATGTTCAGATAGGCGTTTTCAATTCCCAAGATGAACTTCTTCACATGTTTTTCTGAGGCGGGGCATCAAAGGCTAAAGTTTCGGGCAATACAGGCATAGTATTTTCACGATCAGGGATCTTGATGTTTGGCATATGGAAATACAGTTCCCTCTTTATTCATGCACATATTATCTTTTTTGTTTTGTATTCTAAATCATAGTTTTTGTGTTCACTTGTGGCAGTTTTTGCACTGTATATTGTTAGCATGTAAAATTTCCCCTCTTCCTATTACATCTGTGCCAATAGGAAACAAGCATATGCCAAAATAATCTATTTCCATAGGTAGTCTGTTGGAAAATTGGGGTCTGGGAGCTTGCCCCTGGAAAAATTTTCGAGGGAACTCCCTCTAGAACGTCGGAAAACACCCTTTTGCAGAATAGAATGTAGCAGTGTTCATCATTGATCTTCATGCTAAGATGGAGAAACTGGCTCCTCTACCTAGTTTCATCGAAATTTGAAAATTTAAAACGAAAAAGAAGATGATGAAACCGATTTTTTCTCTTTGCAACTACGTACATGTACAACGACGATAGAAGCAAAACAATCTCCTACCAGTACATCGTAGAAAAGGCATTTCTTACCCCATATTTCAGGCATGGGCAACATTGAATGCACTCAGAAGGAACAATGCCCTATTCCCTAGGAGGGTCGCCATCTAAAGAAACAGAAATTCTTGCGGCACTTTTACCAAGATTGAAAATGGATTGAAGTTTGTCGCAAAGCAAAATTAGGATACCTGCATGCCACATATCTGCATTGTGATGCTCCTATATTCTAGATTGAGTAGAACTCAACTGAAAAATGATTGAAAAGTACAATGTAGAGTACTTCTAAACTGTAATCGGAAACTTCGGAGAATTATTGGAAGGCAATGCCCCCATGCCCCTCAGTGTCTACGGGCCTGTGCTGTATATGTTCTATTATTTTCCTTTGTGGTTCTCTCTACTCTGCCGGGATAGACAGCAAGGGTTTCTCCAACACCTCTTTGTTCTCTTATCGTTTATTCTAACGTATTAACTATGTCGTGTCCTTTTTTGTATTGTTTGGAGCTTGCCATCGTTGTAGTATAATTGTGCATTGTTCGTTCTTTGCATTGTTAGGCCAGAGCTCTGTAATTTGGTCAGGGTTCATACTGAACCTGGAAAGCCTGCAACATATGCCAATTTTGCAAAAATTCAGGGAAAGCCTGGAATAGTTAGCGAAATTTATGTAGTAGTTATCCAAGTCAGGGAAAACAAATTATTTAATCCATTTACAATTTCCATTGACTCTTTGCATGGCTGTTCGCAAAGTGGCTGTTCCATTTGTCAGCAGTAGATGTGAACTTTATCACTTTGCATAGTGTTATAGCAAGTATATGTACGATACCTATCTATTAAGCTCCAATTTTGTACTTGTTTTTCTAAATATGTGAATTGGGGTCAGGGAAACAGCGGATCTTTTCAACTATAAGTCAGGGAAGAGTCAGGGAAGAATCAGGGAATTTTTGGTTCGCGCATTGGGTATGAACCCCATTCGTTCAACCATTTCTGTAAAGATAAATACGCTTATAATTAAGTCGCTCTCATTTTCACAGCTAGATCTTGCAATTGATGGGGCAGATGAAGTTGACAAAATGCTAAATTGTATCAAAGGTGGAGGGTATGTTTTTAGTACAATTTGTTTTAAGTATAAACCTGATTGAAGTACTAGCCAAAGTGTAAACTTTAGATGATGAAACTGTGAAACTGTTGTTTAAAACTGTACAGCAATAGTTATTTAATTAAAGTACGAGATTAGAGTCTCTTTGAAGATGATGAATGTAAATTGTACCAGTATAATGTTTAGTTTTAGGACCAACCTCAAGCAGTTTTGTAATAATGAAGTTCTTAAAAAGAGGTATTCGTATTTCGCTACTTAAATGAGGAAAGCAGCGAAGGCTCTTGTTAGTATTCATTATTTCCCTAACTTCTCAACTTAAATTCTTAAAGGTCCTAAACATGTACAGCGTCAGGTGTCGTTGTAAAGCGATAAATTTTGTTTCTTTTATTAAGTGTAGTGATAATTTTCTCCCCAGTTCATTAGCGTATTCTTGTTTGAATAATAAACTAGCGTTTTGTCGTTATACTTTCAGTGGTTGCCTTACTCAAGAAAAAATAGTCGCTTCTTGCGCCAAGAAGTTCGTCGTTATAGCTGATAGCGGGTAAGCTAACAGTTGACTTCATCAAAATATTGATATTTTCTTTTATCAAGCTGTAGGCCATTTGATGGCATACATCCTTAATAAGATTGTATAGCTTTGAAGCTACGGCTTTTGAATAGCCTAGCCAATATGGATGTTTAATCATCTGTTTGATTTATATCCATATTGAAGGCACGTTTATCTAATTCTTTGCCAACCTAGTGTCTGCCAAAAACTATTTTCAACAAGGTAGATAATATTGTTATAGAAGTGTTAATTATTCATCATTTTTGTTTTGTTTTATTTCAATGAGTTTTTTAGATCTAGCTTTAACACAGTTTGTGATGTAAATAAGTTTTTCTATTAACCTAAAATCAGAAAAAAATGGTTCAAGCTACTTTAATCTATAGTTTTATGTGTTCTTCTCCTTAAAGGAGTCTTTTAACTTGGTTATTAGAATCGACTGTAAACAGTTATATTGGTTACAGCACTACCTGTGTTATAGTTGAGCAGAAATGCTGTTTATGTTATTAGAATTTGTATACGATCCAGTCGCAGCTGAATATTGTAAATGAAACAGTATACATGCTTTACAAGTCAAACATTTTGCCATATCTATAAATGCCACGTGGAGTTTCGGTTTGTAATGCAACAGGTCAAAGTTTGCAGCTGCGGCAAATTTGATGTTTCTTGCCGTACAGAATGATCTTTCGCCTCTTCGCCTTTTCAGAATTTCCTTTCCATCCGTCGCCTTTCTGGGATGCGCTTTCAATATTTTAGCTAGTTTGACTTTTCTATTATGAGCTTTGTCTCCACTTTATTGCTCTTGCCTTTAAATTCCATCTTCATCGTCAAACTCTTCAAGTAACGTTGTTTACACGTGCAAATAGTCGAGCGAGGGCTGGAGTTTCTGCCGTGCATTCTCACAGTCTCCAGTGGTCCACTGCTGCTCTACAAGGAACAGTTTTTTTCCATTTTGCTCTACAGGGGACCATACCATATCCATGGTTTCCATTATGTTTATGTTTTCTCTGACAGCCAATTAAATTTCTTTGATTTCGTTTTCGTTTCAGTCACTTTCTCCAAATAAATTATCCTGCTCAGAAGCTCAATCTCCCCTGTTTTGGCAATCTGCCATCCTGACCTCGGCACTCACTGGGTGCTGGCAAATGCAGCTGCTGTTTTTTCTGTCCCCCCTCCCGTGTAGATATGCTTGAAACTACAAGTTTCTTCTGCTGAATTATAGAGAAAACGCTTTCAACATGCAAGAAATAATAAGAGAAATACAGAGTTAATAAGTTATGATTCAAAGGTGTCCTTTTTGCGTATTTGTTATCGACCTAGTATATTTCCTCCCTTTCGCTCATCACATTCTCATTATTTGAAAACTAACAGTACATATTCGTGCTCTAGGGAAATTCTACATAATCAGTGAAACTAACAACTGTTTTGATCTTCTTTTTCATGGAAATCTCTAATTCAAAGGAATATGCCAATCCTCAATTCCCAATAGTCTTCTACCACCATGTCTCTGTTCTATTTCATGCTTCTTGTCTTCTCTTTTATTTTTTGTTATGTGTGTTTTGTTGTTTTGTTTACTATCTTCCACACAATACTTTAGCACCAGTGTCTCATTTGCTTTGGTCTGTAGTGCTCTTTTCTACGTTTGTAACCATCGTGTGGTTTCTAATGCGGCCCATAGTATATAGGGGGTCATTCAAACTTTTACGAAATGCTCTGTTCTACCATTTTCCACCACCCATCCACCCCTTTTTATGCATCGTAGTAAAGCTAGTGTTACCTCCCCCCACTTACATCGTAACATTTTGGTCACTAAGACCCCCTCAACCAATGCAAAAAGTATGAGAAAAACTCTAGGAAATTCAATAAATATAGCAATGGATTTCCGAGCGTCCATTTTTTGGCCCTGAGAAGCTGAATCCTGGACTTCTTATTAACGAGTTTCTTATAGAAAGAAATGGATGTGGTGACTTAGGTGTAGGCAGTAGACTTTTCTGCTTCACCTCACTAGAATCAAATAGTTCAAAAATCTGCTCTGTTACGTAATAAAATCGTTTTCACCCTCCCACCCTCTACATTTTCATAACTTTACGTAGCAAAAATGACCACACCCACCCACCCCAAAATAGCTACTTAATTTTTAAACAGCCCCACAAATCACTTATTTTAAATATCCCTCATACCTTGGATGATTTCAGCTTGGGTAGGAATTCTTCCTCAACTCTTCTCAAAGTGCACAAACAAAGAGAATGTAATGTTTTTAGAACAAGTACGACAAAAGTCTGCTTTGAAACAGCTGCCAATTCTTCATAGATCAACACCCGAAAATATAACCGAAGCAGCTGAAGATTAGATCGACTATTCTCACAGAATGTGGACTGCAATATTGTGGCTGTTTTCGGTTTTCGAGATTTAAATGATCAATTTTTGCTTGGAAGAGGTGTTTTTTGTTAACTTTGAAATGAGCCACAGATGCTGGTAAAATGCTAAAATCCACAAATATTGGTTGCATGCTGTCCTGGTTTGAAATCGCTAATTAGATGTGCAGCTGAATTTTGTAGCTTTTGGTGGTTCTGGTAGGCGAGGATTTGTGAGGATAAGTGAAAAGTACATTAATATTTTAACATGAAGGATAGTGTTTAGAACGGAAAAGCAAGCCAGGAATTTTTGTCCTTTGCTTTGCTACTTTGTTTCAAACAAAAGACGTTGGTTTTTCGCAAATCTGATCGTTCTCCTTGCGCATTGTGTAGCCCGACCAAAATAAGAAGGACTTGAAGATTTTTCGATTGGCCGGCTGGAAGCTATCGGAATGAACGAAAGTTTCGGCGTTAGTTCTTTCGTAACTTGTAAACATATCGAAAGACATTTCAGCAATGTAAGTGGGATTTGCTTTCTCGTACACAAGCAACTTTCTCAGGCATCACCGGACTTTGATTCCAGTGATGCAACATGGATTTTGACGAGTTCCTTCATCATATTTACGATGCAAAGTGGATTCGGATTGTTGGAAGCAGGTAAGGTGTTTTGTGATTCTTATTGATCAATGTCACATTTACACTTTATTGTGGACTTACCACTTGTTTGGTATTTCCACCACTTGCACACCCAAATAACATGCATTAGATTTAGAACGTTATTTGGACTAGATAACTTTCAGCACTGCAGTAAAAATTGCTGTCTTCACCTCAGACAGACAACTCTAGGGGGCACGAAGGAGCATGCCCCCAAATGAAAAAGTGCCTCGATTTTGCTCCAATCGGATCAACTTTGTTGTAGGGCGCTTGCTTACTGCTCAAAATTTTGACCTCATGTTGAGATTAAGGATCAGGTGTGTAACTATAGGGGGGCGTAGGGTGCACTCCCCCAATAATTAGCTTTTCAGCACATTTGTCGACTATCATTAATGGTGCTCGTCAACGTTGTATTGCTGATAAAACTCAAGGGAAGTCCTGTGTGTCAGCAATTTGGGATGGAACGAAGTCAGTTTGTTGGCAGATTAGGGTTGTGCACCACTCCAACAATTTTCTATAGCTCCCCCCTAGTAAGGATAAGTGCTGCCCTTCCATGTCCCTGGAACATTCCAGTTTGTAAATATTATTTTCCCACTAATATACTAGTATAATGCAGTAAAGCTCATTTTTTAAAGGCTCTGTTTCGCCAAAAAGCGAATGCAGTGTAATGGTGAAAAATATGACAGACATCATCTTTGGTGGATTATCTTACTGGCTGATTGGGTTTGGCCTGAGTTTTGGTAGCGATAAAGGCTCGAATGCATTTTCTGGAAATGGAAAGTTTTTGACGGATGCAGAATTCGCTGAAATGGGTGGACTTTTTTCGAAGTACTTTTTCCATCTTTCTTTTGCAACGACAGCTACAACTATTGTCTCTGGTTGGTCTTTTTCCTTATTTTTTTGTTAGTTTCCTCGTATCCTCATTTTCGTACAATGGAAATCTATTATACCGTAAAATCCCAAATAGAAGCCCTCTCAAATATAAGCCCCTCGAATATAAGCCCCCGTAAGTTAACTCAAATATCCTTCCGAATATAAGCCCCCCGAAGATAAGTCCAAGGCTTGAATTTGGGATTCTGTGTGTATTGTTAGGACAATGAATGACCGTGGTCAGAGCATATATACAACCTCTGTAATTACTCCTGTCCTTCTTTGAAGATTTACGCATTGAATGTTGTTAATAGTCTCTCTAATTCGACACCAAACGGTGAATCTTTTGGTAAACACAAGTGACCTATTAACCTAAAAGACCCTCCGAATATAGTCCCCGAATATAAGCCCTACCGAATATGAGCCCACCAAAAATTCTTTCGAACCTCTATAGGCCCAGGGCGTTTATTCGGGATGTTACGGTATATTGCAAGGATGGGCAACCTTTTTTGGGGCCACATCTGCTAAACGTTTTGTTGAGGTGGGCCAACGGTAGACGAAAGAGATCGCCAATAGTCTAATAATGATAGTACTAATAAAAGGCTAAATCTGGGACAATGCACTTTTATAATATAATTTATCACATCGCGGGCCACAAAAGTTCCCTACCTGGGCTGGATGTGGCCCGCAGGCTCTAGATTGCCCAACCCTGATGTATTGGATGGCTTAGGAATTTGAATTACATATTCTCAAGGAATATGACATTATTTCAACTGTATTTTGTTATTAGGTGCAATGGTAGAAAGAACTCGCCTGGAAGCATATATGTTCTACTCTTTCATAAATACAATGTCATACGTTTTTCCGGCTCGTTGGATGTGGTCTGATGGTGGATTTCTGAGTAAGATTGGCGCAGTGGACATTGCCGGGGGTGGTCCGGTACATGTTGTCGGTGGTTTTGCAGCATTGGTTGCCACTATATATCTGAAACCAAGACGAGGAAGGTTTGATTCAACGAAGAAAACACAAATGGCATCACCTACGAATGTTGTTCTTGGTAGCTTTATCTTATGGTGTGGATGGCTAGGGTTCAATTGTGGAAGCAGCTATGGCGTCAGCAGAGGTAGAAGTTTAAAGTAGCATCAAAGTATTAATTTTTGAAGTTCAGGATTCCTACTCCTCCTAAACATCCTAAAATATCCTAAATAAAGACAGCTATTCTAAAAAATCCTAGAAACCCTAAAATTTTAAGGAATATTTGCAGTTTTCCTAAATTTCTCCTAAAGTTTTCATAAGTTGAATTTCTTTCAGCATTTATGTTGCAAAATAAATTATTTTGTGTTAGTTTATCCTAATAAAAATTTTCAAGTCATAAATTCTCTCAAATTCTACCGTGAATGTATTATTTTTTGAATAGGCATAATGACTTTTTCTGCTAGTTTACCCTATTTATATTATGTGATCTGAGTGGCCTTTTATCCATTATTTTTCCAAGAATACCTTAATGCTTACCGAATTTCTCTGGAATCTGCAATGCCTCCTAAAATGGGTGAAAAAATATCCTAAATTCTCCTAAATACATTCTAAAAAAATTGATGAAAAAGAATTGGAACGGCTATAGTCTTCTGTTATACTTGTCTTCTGTTATACTTCAATTATTTACTATTACTTAAAATCAACAAGAGATATAACTACTAAGATATATCTTTCATTCTCCAGCCTGAATGTTTTGTAATAGTTTGCTAAATGAACCTCAGACATTTGTTACTTGTTTTTTTAATTTATCGATATCCAATGAAAACCCAGATTGAGCAATTGTGATACAAAGAATAGAATTTTCAAGTTCTGCCTATTTTGCTTCTAGTTTAATTAGAAACTTTCCTGTAAGAACAGTTTTTTAAAGTTACCATTTAAAGCTCAGTCTGCCTGTGTTTCTTCAATGCTTCTGGATTCTCTACCAAATTTCAGCCTCATTTTTCTTATGGGCATTTTTCTTATAGAAAACATGTAAACAGACAATGATATATCAGTTTGATGCAATGTTTCACTCGTTTTTTCTGCTTCTTCAGGCAAATGGAAATTGGCATCCAGAGCAGCATTGAACACAGTTCATGGCTCAATTGGTGGGGCACTGTTTGCAGTTTTGTACAGCTGCAAATTAAACAAGAAGTACAAAAAGAAGCTGGATGTGTCACAATTCACGAGTGGTATGCTTGGAGGGCTGGTTGCTACAACAGCCATCTGTACCCTTTGTAGGCCATGGGAAGCTATTGTCATCGGAATGGTTGGAGGCGTGTTGTCATGTACAGGTATGTCTTGTTATTGTGATGAATTTATATAGTTCTGCAAATGATGCTCTTGATGATGTAATGCACTCGAATTCTACCTTTTATTAGCTGACGATAGTTGTGAACATAGAATGGTGATGACGTTGCTGCTTATCATGCTTAGCTTCTTCATTGGCATCATAATTCGCATATGGGGGGCATGTTTACTTCATAAATAATTGGTCACTAAAGCCTGGTACTTCACTGCAATATTAAGTGATCTACCTGCATTCATGTTTGATTCAGCAGTAGGGTTTTCTTGTTTAACTACTTCTCTATAAGGAGTGAATTTCGGTTTATGTTTTGGTCTTTGATCGCTGTATTTTTGTGTTGTATTGTTAAGGCCATTTGGGAAGCCATGCCAATGATGCTTCCAATGGTATCGTTTTTGTAAATGCCAAATAAATATCCCCCCGCTTATTAATTTTTCGATTTTTTCCAACCCCCCGGACCTTATTAGGACCCCGTTTATTAATTTTAAGGAAATTGACTTGTTTTACAAACTTGTCATTTCATTGCCTTTCTTTGTTTGTAGTATTTACGCCCAATATTCATGGCAAAATAGCGTGCTTTTGTATATATTTTAGTTTTATGCTTTATGATAACCTGTTTTTTGCTCTTTCCGTCCTTGTATAATTCTTTAAAGTCATCACTCAAATTCCGGCCCCCCCTTTAATTTTGACCCCCAGTTTATTAAATTTCGGGATTTCTTCCGACCCCCTGTGTATTAGAACCCTCCCCGTTTATTTGTCACTTGAGAGTACGTTTTATCAGTATGCACTATTTTTAAATTGTGCAAAATACCGCATTACACGAAATTAGAGCGGTGCACCAAGTAGCACGAACAAAATTAACGCGGGCTACGCGAAGTGGCTAAAAAACAGCGTTTCATGAACATTATGTAACGCGGATAGAATTGTGCCATACCAAGTTTCCCTCGTGAATTTCTCTATGTATCAGAAAGTAAAACAAACAGATTTACAACGATTCACATTGTATATATGATTTTGGTTCTCAAGAACTAATACTTGTATAATGTAGACAATGTTCATATCTTTTATTCTTCTTTGTTACGTCCACATTGAAGCCAAGACTTCGGAATTTTCTTTTGACGAAGTGTTCAAATTAGCGTCTTAATAATGAACACAGCACAAAAGTTAACGCAAAATAAATTAAAATTGGTGGAGATAAAACCGCGTTAATTATTGTACCACTATAACTTCGTGTAATGGTGTATAGATACCGCCATATAGGGATCGTATACTCCCGATAACATGTCTCTTGGTTGGTGATATTAATTTTGAGTTTGATTTTATGGATCATGGACTTGTAATATGTGGATTGTTGCTGATATAAAAGTGCGGCTGATTTCATTTATCTTTTAATTTTTTGTGTTCTAGGACTAGATTTAATGGAATGGTTAAAAATTGATGACCCAGTTGGTTGCTTTCCAGTCCATGGATTGGCTGGTGTATGGAGTATGATCTCAGTCGGCTTATTTGCGGAGGCAGTTCCGAATGGAGGCATATCAAATTCTAGCAAATCAGTTGGTTTACTTAAAGGAGGCAAAGCAAGTTTCTTTGGTGCTCAGGTCTTGGCGTGTATCTGTTTTATTGCTTGGTCATTGATCGTAAACCTTTTAGAGGTAAGTATTTACACCGAATGCGCAATCAATTGGGAATTTAATATCCTTTGTACCCATCTGATGATTCAAGCAGACCTATCGGGAAGGAGATGCAGAGACGCACGCAGCTGATGACGTTGCCTCTGGTTGGCAACTCCTACGATTTTAAGTTGAAGAACAAGGGCCGCGACGAGAATCATAGTCCATTTACATTTATCTTTTTATCACATCCAATCAGACACCGCCGTTATATATTTATTAGACGCTGACATTACCATTGACATTGACAAATCCATTCATTACAGTATTGACCAATCCATTAGACGTTCCATAACACGTTTCGAGGCATGCTATCCCTATCTTCAGTTAAATAAATGGAAAAAGGAGGGGGCTTATTTACCTTTTGGAAAGAATGGTGTTGAGAATACCAATTCTCTCTGATTCTTTTATTGCAAGTGACCAAGAGAACTTTGAAAGAAAGACTCCAGTTGAGGTTTATATGTAACTTTAATCGAAGCTTATCCCATTCTCTTAAGGCGCTCTAGTCTAACATTCTAATTTCGCTTAATTATATACTTCAGTCCGGAAATACAAATTTATCTACCAATCACAATACTAGAATGTATTTACGCAAATAAAATATTAACCAATAATAATCAATTATTTCTCCTACGAAATTAAGGCTTGGTTCTGACTAATAACTAAAACTTTTAATAGTTCCTTGCTTCGTTTCCAATACGAGGCATCTACGCAAATAGGAATATATTGCTAATGATGATAAATAACATTAGCTTCCTATTACCGTGCGCTTCAGGGAATGCTGGGAAACCCAACAAATGGCCCCTGTTCTTCACTGTATTATCAGCCTGTGTTTTCCCAATCATGTACCAATTCCTACGATTTTCTTGGAATTTATTTGAAGTATGCCAGCATTGGCGGTATCAGCACTAGCACGTAGCTGGAGGAAATGCCCTGGAGCGGCAGAACCTGCCTGTACAAAGCATAGCGCTTCAAATCTTGATTGGTTGACAGAACTAATTCTCATGACTGTTTCCACCAATCGGAGACCACGATTTTGTAGACAAATGGCTCTCGCAGCAAATTTTTGGCCAATTTCGCGTATTTTGGAGTATTTGTACCACCAATACTAAAAAAGCTCTTCACATTCAGCTTTATGTAATTTGGTAGAAATTTTGCCTAAATCATCAAGCTTGCACATTTGGATTCTACGTGTTCATGGGACCTGTATCGTATCTCGTGGCTTTGATACTTATTCGAGGAAATCACAACTGCAGATATAAAAATAAGCTCAAAAATTCACTGCAAACTTGACTGTTTCTCTGCCTATAATAGCCACTGAACTAGTTGTAATGAAACTTTTCAACTGTTTGTTGAAGTGCCATCGTCTGATAGCTTCCATACAATACATTTCTTCCAACAACAGTAACATTCCCCGCCAAAATCTAAGTCGCGTAACCAGTGCCCAGTACTTTCAGCTCTTGTTTGCGTGATTCTCAGAAAATTGAAGAGTTGTATTACGGAATATTAAAACAGAGGACGAAATACTTAGAAGAGGGCAACATATATGCTTTCTGCACATGAAAGAATCAATTATAATATGAGTGTTATGATTTACTTCATTTTAACTTTGAAATGAATATTGTACTACCAAACCTATATGGAGTCTTATGCACGTTCCTACTTCATAGGTAGATGTTGTTAGAAAATCCACGATACTGAAAGTCACCCGGCATTCGTACTTCATCAAACAGTTGAAAATTTCATCAGAACTAGTTCTGTGGCTAGTATAGGTAAAGAAATAGTCAAGTTTGCAGTAAATTCTTGAGCTTTTTTGTATACGTAGTTTTGTCTTGCGCGAGAAATTCTCAAAACCACTTGATCCGATACTGGTTCCATGAGCACGTAGAATCCAATGTGTGAGCTTGATGATTCAGGCAAAATTTCCACCAAATTGGGTAAAGCCGAGCGTACTGAGCTTTTTAGGTATGGGTGGTAAAAAGCTCCAAAACACGTGAAAATGGCCTAACTTTTGCTTCGAAAGCCATCTCTGTACAAAATCGAGAATTCATTCTGGTAACCAGTCAAGATTTGAGCGCTATGCTCCTGTATAATCACTTTGGAGGGGCAAAAGTCTTGTTTTGTTATTCAAATCTCAAGGTTAATATATCTGTTGAGGGTGGCAGAACCATGCAGAATTTCTCATTTGGGTGGCATTGCCTCCGTGCCCCATGCAGGTGTTTGGAACTTGAACGAGTGTTAATGACATTTGGAAAAGTCTTGTAACTCCTTGGCAATTTGTTCTTGGCTGCCTTGCCCATCCTTTGGTTAAGTTTTCATTTCATGTTCCATTCTCCCAGAATTATCACCACAAGTTTCCCGGGATCCACATAATTTTGGTTTCTTTAGTTCAAACCAGACAGTTGTATCTCGATAGATCGTTATCAGATATGGGTTATACTGAAAGTTGACGTTTTTGCTTTCATCTTATGGCTTTACGAATTTCAAATGCTAAGCAAGTTTATCATTTTCCTTCCTTGCACGTCTTGTTTGTTCCCTTCCAAGAAGTTCTTACTTCACGTAGATTTATTCTGAATTACCCTGCTATTTATTATTGAATTCCAGCTCTACCTTGCTGACAAGCTGTTTGGTCTTCGATTAACAGAAGAGGAAGAGAGAATCGGGGCCGATTATTGCTCACTTGGGATATCAACTTGGTTGGGCGAGAGAGACTGTCAGACAACCAGAAACGATGAAGAATTAGGTGAAGTTAATGAAGTTTGTCATGAGAACGAAGAAAATTCTGGAAATGATGAAATGCAGAATTCCACAGAAGAAGCCCAACGCGATACAAGACAAGAAGAACATGACGGGCAAATTATATGTAGCTTTGAAATTGATATAAGTCCATAGTATAATGGTTGATATTTCGTTGTTTCGGATATGGCTTTAGTTGATATCCCTTAAGGTTCGTCTACACGATAAAACATCGTGATACAAAACATCATCAATCCTGTGTTTGACGATGTTCAAGATGCACCAAACATTATCAAACCCCATCAAACATTCTCACACATTTCCATTGTGAGCACTTACCAGCATGCTGTGCAAGCGCTAATTCAGCAAACTTCATTGGTTAATAAAACGTCATCAGATTTTGCATCGTCGAACGTCATTAGATTTTTGCTGCATGTTGCAACATTCTCGAAGATCACCCAACATGTGTGACAATGTTCAAGATTGCGTGATGAAGCAGTCTACACGATCAAACATTTATACTTGAACATTATCAAACTCATTTTCGATGGTGTTTGCACTGTTTTGTATGATGATTTTTTATCATGTAGATGGACCTTAAGTGTTCATTTGTGTGCAGTTGGTATCTTGTGCAAAATTTTTGTTACTCAATTTTTTAGCGAATTATTAATGGGATTTGCTCTCCTACTGTATGCGATTTACATTTCATTAGGGCAAATTTGCCCACCCTTTAGTCAAGTAAAATATATGTGCGTCTGTTCTGTTGTTTTTTTGCTTAGTGGAATTGATATATTGTTCACATTAGCTCTTGGGAATAAAATCAAATTAAATGCACATTAGTACTTTGTTGGTCTTTCAGCTGTATTGTTTTTGAAATCTTCTGTCAAGACTTATTCGCCAATGAGAATATTGTTTGTATTTTCGTGAAGCAAGGCGGAATGAAGACCCAGATGCGTTTATGACATGTTTATCTGAGATTTAGACATGTGTGTGTTGCGAGTTCACATTTTTATGTGTGCTTCATTTAACTATTTCAGCTATTGGCCACTTGTTGAGTTCAGATGTTCAACGTTTTTTAATACGTGCAGAGGGTTTGTTGTGCATTGGGAACTTCTAGTACTAGTGATCAAAATATTAAATGTAGACATTCCAGCAAGATCTAAGATCAAGTTTACTGCTTTTGTGTTGATAAGATCGATCTGTTTACAAACTCCTGTTAAGATATTCCATTGCCGAATTACGGAATTTTGTGAATCTTTTCAGAATCCCAGGCAAATGTGAAGTGTAATAGTAGATTCACGTGTTCTTGATTGTTGCAAGAAATCGAAAAGTTTTATAATGGCTTCCTTTTTCTTTTAAGTTACAGATGCATGTAATCATCTCAAAATCTCTGCTCTTGCCTTCTCTATCTGCCATAATATCTATTACCATTTCTGTTGTTGAAGTAGATGGTAGTATATTTCTTTCGTAGACTTATTGCTTACCACAATTCGTTTAGAGTTATTCGTGTACTAACTTGCACGCACCTTTCATTTAATCAGCAATTTTCTTCGTTTGGTACTATCTTCTTTCATTCGAAAACGATTCGATTGTTGGAGGCTTTCATAAAATTATTGTGATTCAAAACCTTTTACTTATCTTCTCCATAACAATCTATTTTCTACTAATTTCTTCTTCATTTCTACCTATCAGTTTAGTATTGCTTCATATTCATTTACATCAAAATATTGCTAGTTAGTTCTTCTCTTAGAAGAGTTTCCGTCCTTTATTTAGAGTCTTGTAGAGTATGATTATATATGGTGCACATTCATCTTTTATTATATCAGAATGTGTTTATTGGAACCATTTTGTCAAAACACATTGAAATTGCATGATTCGTGCGAAGACTCGGTGGTTGACCGATGTGAATGTATTTATGTTTTGATTAAATTACTAATTTGTAAATATATGCAACAGCTGATTTAGCATTGATAATAGCAACTTGAGTGTATGTTACCTTAAAATATTTTGCTAATAAATGCAACCAAATATTAGTGGGTTAGTTAATGAAATTGATAGATGGACCTGGGGTGTCACAGCATACAATTATCTATTATTTGTCATATTAGTCTTTATCCCTTGTTGGACTACTTTTTAGCTATTTCCTTTCATTTCCCATTCCCTTTCTCTTAATTCTCTGATTTATGTATTGTTTCATATTTTGAATCGTTACTCTTTGTGCATTTGAAAAGATTAGCCTTGTTTTAATCCCATATGAATTATGAATTAATTGTGTATCAAAATTCTTTTTTATTTGTTTTCGCTATTTTTGAGCTTATTTTTTTATCGGTTTATTGCAATTGTTTTGCTTTATTTAGTTTAGTGGAAAAATTTGAAATCAGATTCACTTTGTTTTTATGTCTCTTGTGATTCAAGTCATTGTTCATATTCTATCCTTTTGGAATAAATCCATCGTTTTTAGCGACAATAAAGACGATCATTATTTATACACTTTTTGAACATAAGTTGAAAAGCTTTCAATCTTGCTTTGCATTTCAGGAAAAAATCAGAGGAATTTGGTGAAAAGGTATGCTTGCTGTCAGAATAGTCGTTTGGTTCGTATTTTTAAGGACTTATTGAGTGCAATTTCAGCTAGGGGGTCATTCATTTAGTACGTACGCACAGAATGGGGGTCGAGCAAGAGCGTACACCATGCCTACAAGGAGGGAGGGGGTTTGGCACATCTAAGTACGTACACAAAAGTCGCTGTTTGCACGTATTTTGTAATATTTTCATATGCAAGGTACTTTTATCATACTTTGTTGTCTTTGTCGTCGACATTCATAATTTTTTTTGTAAAACTTTTGCTATCATTATTTTTCTCTCTCAAATGTTTTACAGCTTTTTTCTCTATGAGATTATTAATTGGGTGTTTAAAAGATTCCCGTTAGAAATTGGGGGAACAGAGTGTAGAGAGTACGTACGCAATTGGCGGGTCGCAGCAAGTGTAAATAAGTGTACGATGGGGGGAGTGGGGGGCAAGCTTTATTCATTTTGATGTGTACATACTAGTGGAATGATTGCTACTTGTTGTTTTATGAATTGTAAACATTTTGTCGTAGTGGCAAAAGGGTGTACCTGTTGAAGTCATCCCAATGGCACATCAACCTGTATTGGTGAAAATGACAGCAAAGGGTCTAAAACCGATATTAAGGATGGCCAAATCTAAAGCGGTTCGTGTCTTTTATTCATTGGAGTCCTATTTGATACATTGAAAAGCTCTATAGAAAATTACTTCTGAAGGCCCCCAGGCGTCTGTTTTCCCACGTTCCCTAGAAAACTACCAAATCCTCCCTTTTCCCCAAAAATGTTTATTGAATGCTCCTTAGAAGAAATTGTGGAGCTGCTCCCCAGTTGCTCAAAAGAGGTACTTTGATCTCTAGTACTCTAGCAAATTTGCTCATGCTCCTAGTAGTACAAACGATAAGTTCTCTCGCCCCCCATAACTCCTGGGAGGCCTTCACCTTCATCCCTTGCATTTATTTCACTGTGCTTGTAGCATTATAGAAATTCCTTCCTAGATATGGGGCATTCACCTTACCTTAGTGATGGCATATTTTATCGCAGAAATGTCCATAAAGTAGTAGGAACATATATTGTAGAGCAGCCGTGGCCTAGCAGTAATGCACTCGACTCAGACCAACGTGGTCCTGGGTTCGAGGCCCACCGCATGCCATTGGTGACGTCAGGACGTCATACGGTCCTAAATGCTCGCGCCAGAACTAAAGTCCTCTCAGAGGCACCCTCCAAGCCCCAAGGAATTGGGGGAAACGGAAGTGAAATCGAATATCGAGTAAGAACATATATTGTATTTGTGGTATATGTACGTTTTTAGACTTCTTCATGATCACCAAGAAAGGTTTTGATAGTACTTTTGATTTCTATTGGTGTCTTATGGAACTAATTGATGTTCACTCTGAATTTTGGTTCGTTTAGAGAAGTGACTTCCTTTTTTAACTTTCTCTCTTTTTTGTAAGTACAACAGGACTTCATACCAACTTTATGGAAAGTGAATGTTATTTTATTATTATAGGGACCATTAGTTACGGATAATGGAAACTTTATTATTGATTTCAAATTTGATGAGGTACGTGGGTAGTTCTTTCGCTTAGTATCCTTCTCAAACCTTCAATTGTGGTTTCTTTTACTAAATCATCGTTGTGGGAGAATTGTAGCTGTAATATATTGGTAATACAAACTCTTTGGTATGAAATTTTATTTAAGCATTGGTGTAATTTACCCGGTACGTACCGGTTTTAGAAGGTTCTGGAAAGTTATAGAAATTAGAAATGCCATTTTTCAGGGCCTGTAAAGTTTTTGGAGAAAGGATTTTCAAAATGACTATGAAAAAGTNTTTTCAATTTTTGTTTGCAAAACTTCTAAAAATATCCTAATATGGATGTAGGTTAGTGTCGTATTAAACACCGTATAATTTAAGTTTGTTCATTTTTCTTTTTACAATACAAAACATAATCCACCAAAAATTATAAAATATATTCTCGAAATGGTATTTCTCTATTTTATGAGGTTTCAAAATGCAAATGAAAACGATCTTTTTGGTTTCAGAATTTGTTTATTTGCCTTTTGAAAAGTTTTGGAATAGTTTTGAAATTTTTAAAGGAGTTTGTACCAACCTAGAATTTACTATTTTAGAAAAATCCGTGATTCTTGAAAAACTTTATCTGCACCTTTTCTGAGTGCCACAGTCTGTGAAAAGATTTTTGAGGAGCTTTTTCATTTCACAAACATAATGCTTTAGAATCTCAATAAATATAATAAGGTCAGATATTCCACCATCCGGCATTTCTTGTCGCATTCTGAAACTTCTTACTCCAACAGCAAACTTCTTTACATGTCAATTGCTTATCATCTTATCAACAGGGATTTAAGATTTTGTAGCATGAATTAATGTAAAGTTTTAAATGACCCTTTGATCAGTTTATCATGACTTACATGCCGAGTTATGATGAATATGAGCTTTGCAACGGTTGTTATTTTGTACCGTGAACCTCATTGCGCATAGCTCTTTAAAACAATGGGATCATTCAAAAAGTACGTAGCGGAAAAAAATTGTCAATTTGACCTACCCACCCCCTATGTAACGGCTTACCACACTCTAGCTGAAACTTCCTATTTGTTACGTAATTTTCTGGTATGAGACCCCTTCTCCCAACAGCAGCCTCCATTTATGTGTATAATGGCTTGGTGCAATATAGCAGAATATAATAACTTAAAATCAGTAAATTAAGTAATGATTGGGGATAATGCAAGATTCGAACTCCATAGAGTCGTAAACTTTTTGTTTATTTGAGTAGTTTTTGAAAGCATTCATCAGAAAGTGCAAAAATAAAACTATTGCATTAAATATTTGGTGTTACGTAGCGAAAGTAATTTACATCCATCCACTCCCTATATATGTCGTATCAGTTTGTCACAAAATTGATGCATGCCCACCCAACCGCTTACCGTTACGTAGTTTTTGAATGACCCCTATACATGTTTTTTCTTATAAGCAACATGAAGCTGAAATTAAGTAAAAATTAAGAAACATTTAAAAAACACAGGCTGGTGGAGTTTCAAACGATAACTTAAAAAGCTATTTTTACAGGAAAATGTTTGATCAAGCTAGAAAGAAAGTAGAAATATCATCCATTACATGCTTCAGAAAATCTGAACATTCTATTTTTGCATCACAATTGCCAAATCTGGGTTGCTAGTATTATTGGAAGTCTTAGGAATTTAAGAAGCATTAAAGCAACATTTAAGGCTGGATTTTATGAAAGATTAAGAAACGTTCAGGGTCAAAGGAGAAAGCTTGTTTCTTATAAAAAAATGCGCGTACCTGATTTCAATTTGTTTTATTGTTAGGTCAAAGATTGGCGCCAGCTGAACCAGGAGTTAATGATGATGCCTGGTACGTTACGCATTTATTTTCCTACCATCAGTTTATTGTTTTGTCTACTCTATTTCACGTTTGCTTTATAGTAAACATCACTTGTTTACCAGAGCCTCGCTTTACGTAAAGATTTTCCCGAAATTGCGTTTGAGATATTCGTAATATTGTCTTAACTTCTTCTGAAACAACCTGGCTAGAACGTATTATCCTGTCTATGTTAATCATCCAAACTCAAATAAATGCTCTATCTTTTGTATTTTGAATGTATGAGTGAGTAACTATCTATGATTTACAATACAATACTAATAACAGTGATAACCTATTTCAATAGAAGAGCCACGAGATGAAAAACATAACTGAGAGTTCTTTTATTTCTATTTNTAATGCGATATTTCGAGATTTCAAGATGCATGCCAATTTTAAAGACATAACCATTGAATTTTAAGGCATAACCGTTGTAGACATAACCAAAAAGACTTTACCTAGAAAGTACCGGACTTTTCCGGACAACATGTCCCATCATCAGCTGTTAAATAGATTGGCAATAGGGATTTATATAGACAGATAGGAAAAACAAGTGGGAAAAAAATTGGGAAATCAAAAGAAAGTAAAGGGAATCACGAGGAGATTATCTAAGGGGAGACTAAATACCAAGTAAATGCCTAAATATGGAAATGTGTATCAAACCGAAGAAATAACAGCTGATGATGAGACATGTTGTCTCGAAATGTGCGGTAGTTTCTAGGGAAAGTCTTTTTGGTTATGTCTTCAACGGTTATGTGTTAAAATTCAATGGTTATGTCTTTAAAATTGGTATGTCATCTTGAAATCTGGAAATACTGCATTAAGTACAAATAAAAGAACTCTCAGTTATGTTTTCCGTCGTGGCTCTTCTATTGAAGTTTACAGTCCAGCTGCGTTTTCCAAGAAGCGTGATAAACTATTTATTTTAAGTTTGGTATTTTTAGCTAGCTTTACATTACATAAATGCGAGCTAATCCAAACCAACTATTAACAATTTGCAGATAAAACTAAAAACTAATATACACTACAAAGTATAAAACTAATACTCACTATCTACGTATCCTACAAATTACAGTCTTATCCACTCCAATTTCTAATGTTCCTTTTGAATATGGCAGCTGATGAAGCTGTCTGATTATAGGCTACCTCGTAATTTTATGGAATCAGTGTCAAACATCATGTTTTCTGCAGCAGGAATTTGTAGCAAATTTCTATTCGTGAGGTCATATTTGATGTCTGTTCTTATAAAATACTCCTGCATGAAGAGTGTGTATAGAAATATAATATATATATATATATATATACAGCAGATCGTAGCTTTCTTTAGGAGAGCCCAAATTTATGAGTGATGACCGAATGGTTAGAGCGTCTGCCTCACAAACGGAAGGTCCTGCCTTCTCGTCTGGCGCTCGATGTATGAGAATGGAGTGGGAAAATTAAACACGTGGAGCTACCAGTGGACCAGCCCCTTCGCATTAGTTTTCAATGCATTCGCATACGTGTGGCCTAGGATTACTGGAAGTAGAGATGGTCACCGCCCTATGCGCCATTGGCGCGGAAGGAAGTTTGACTTTTTTGACCCAATTATAGCATCAGGATATGAATAGGTAGGCCTTTTGGGGTTCATTTTTTCATGAAAACTCGTAGATATATGAGCTGCCTTCTCTTTCAGGTGTTGTTGACACTGGGCTGTTCATTGGCATGGCCGACACAGTAATTTTTGGGAATATTGATGGCTCTATTGAAGTATTTAACCGAGACTAGGTATATTGAACAGTGATGTATTAAGTTATAAATTGTATCACAATGGAATTAGGAAAGCGATCTATGAACACAGAACTTCATATTCATCTTTGATAATGATATCATTTTAATAGTGGTGTTCGCTGTGCGACCTGGTTCATCACAATTATTATTGTGGGCTTAAATAGATTATCGATATACATTTACATGCATGCTTGATGGTGAACCGAATATACATTATATATATATATATATATATATATATAAATATATAAATATATAAATATATAAATATATATATATATATATATATATATATACACGTAGGTATCATTGAATATGTATGATGTGTATATGTTATGCTTAGTATCAACATACAATTAGCTGATATTTTAAACTTGCTGGCAAATATAACTCTATTTATGATAGTTGTCTTTGCATTATTTAGCGACAACTGCCTAAATGTTAATTGGATGCATTTTTGTTCATTTTGTACGTTTTTATTGTTATGGATTACAGTTCAGATTAATATTATACCTGGCGTGCTGTTTACCTTGTAGAATAAATACCTACCTGCAATATAAGATATAAAAACAACACATACTCACTCACACTCACACACACACACTATATATGTGTTTATGTATGTATATATATATATATATATATATATATATATATATATATATATATATATATATATATATATATATATATATATATATATATATATATATATATATATATATATATATATATATATATATATATATATATGTCGAAACGAAATTATTACAATCAGCAAGTAAAATACATGTCGAAACTGTAGAAAGCATTCGTTTCTTATGCGACTAGTTTCATCTGTTCATGCAGTTCTTCAGGCTAGTCTGTCTGAAGAGAGAGTATATGAGATCAACATCACCTTATAAAACCTCGTATTGTTTAATGAATTGAACACTGTGTCTTGCGCGCATCAGTTAGCTTGAGAAGTCTTCACTAATAAGACGCAACTTCACACGCTTTTTATGTGTCTTTAAGAAGCATGAGACTGAGATTAAGAAGCATTGATAGGCTGAGTTTCAAATAATAGCTTGGAAAAACTGTTTTTCTAGTGAATTTTTGATAAAGCTAGAACGAAAATAGATACAACATCCATTACATGCTTTACAAATCTGAGCATCACAGATGCCTAATCTAAGTTTTTATTATTATAGGAAGTAGATAGGAAGCAGTAAAGAATCATTCAAGGCTGGATCTGACGAAGTGTTAAAGGCAGAGTGAAGTTAAATTGTTTCATTGCTTCGAAATGGTCAACTATGCTCCAAAATCATGCCCTTGTTGGTCGTTTTCTCATTTGCGAACGTTTTCCTTCAAAAATGGGGATTTTATTGGTACCGGATGTAGAAAAGCTTCAGCCCTGAAACAATAACTTATGCCTATGTGACGTCAGGAGGGTCATTACAATCTGAAATCATTGGCCAACAATACTGTATTAACAGGTTTGCACTCTAGAAGGCCCTGAAATTAATGCTGATTCATGCATTGACTCAGATGTATGTGAGGAATATATCAATAAAGGGCTAGATGAAGAACAACTTCCATCTTATGTCACAAGCCCTCCGCACAAGATTTTTATCAAAGTCATACTTTGAATGGCTGTTGTGCAAAACTTGCTTCAAATTTGAATGCCAACGTTGTCCTTTTCATTTTATCTGACCCTAGACAACATAAAAATGTGTTTTTTCGATTTTCATAATTTTGCCTTCACTGCACCTTTAAGAAACATCCAGGTTTATAGCAGAAAGTTTGTTTCTTGTAAAAACACGTGCATTTCAAGATCTGAGCTATTCTTTGAATCTGTTGTATAAGCGTAATTGGCGGATTTAATGTCGAATTTTGAGGGTGGTTAGAAAAGTGCGTTGTTTATTCTCATTTTTCATTAAGCAGAAATAAACGTAAGAGATTGCACGTAAATTCTTAGCGACCACATTTGTCAGGTAAACGAACTCATGGTGAATTTTTCTTTTGTTTGCGAAGCTAGTTTAGTTTTTGCGAAGAGGTGCATAACCTTGTACAAACAGGAAGGCAGTTTATTCTTGTTATTCCATGCCACCTACAATCCAGACTGCAAAGACTAACCGACTTCAAAATAGGTTCGAGAAAATTTCTTCTATAAATAGCCCTGAAAGTCAAAGGAAGTTAGCAGTCATTCCTGGAGAAGTTTTTGGCAACACATTTTAAATTAATGTAAAATGCCCATTGAAATATCCAGGGTTGCCACAAAATCAGTGAATCATATGTGAACCCCATGATTCATAAAAAGATTGTTAAGAAATGTAGACAACTTAACTGCATTAAAACTAGCGCAGCTGCAAATATGTATCATTTTTCTACGAATAAATCATTGGACTTATCAGCCATAGCAAACTGCCTCCGTTCTCTTCTATCCTGCGCCTTTCTGCATACTTGCACCATGCTTGAGTTTGTAAGCTCTTTTATGTTGCCTTTGTATCTGGTTTCTAGTCTCCCTCTTTTACGCTTCCTAAACATCATTCCAGTTATTAAGTCGTTACCTAACCCATCTCGTCATACAACATTCCCTCAAAATGCCAGTTTTCTTCTTTTAATGCAATTCTGCAGTCGATCGGTTATTTCTATTTTAAGTTTTCCAAAATTCCATCATTTTTGCTGTGTTAAGTCCAACTCACACGCCGATGTAGTATACATATTGCATTTTAATAATAGAGGATAGGCTGCAGGAGTATGACTTTTATAGGAAGCTTTAAGGAGCCCTTATACAGCACGTCTGTATAGATTCAACCGAGAAATTTCCTAAGAGTGTTGAGCAGTTTTGGAGACCACATTTTTATCACTTTGCCAACAGTGTTTCCAATGATGATCAGTTGTTGCTTTGTAAAAGTCGTCAACATGGTATTGGAGATTATAACAGGATTATTATGAATTACAGTTGAAAAGATAACAGAAGAAATTCTTGGCTAACCTGACCTAAGGTACGAGAATCATCTTGAGGTCTCCGTTTTGTTTTGGCACTCAGTGAATTATTGTCCATCCTTTCATCTAAGCTCATGGATCAGCGGTCTGCTACAGATATCATAGGAGAAGTCCTTGTACGTTTGCCTTTGCAAATTTGAAGATTTCCTAGAAGTGTACTATTTCTATTGAAATACGCCACTTTCAATACAAGGCTACGCAATTCGTGCAAAATACTTTTAGACTTAAGTTCTTCTTTGACAATGAAGGCTCGGAACATCAAATGTTTCTGTGATTGCCAAGGCTTTGCTTCCAGTCAGAAGGGTTGTCTTATGTATTTAGCTCTTAGGAGTTTGTGTTTGTTCACTTTCGAGCAATTCTGTTAAAGTTAAAAAGAAATGAGGTGTCGTCTGAACTGTGTACTCCTGTTTCAAAAACTGAAGGTGATTTTGCTGCCACGTAGAAAAGCACCTGGGACTTGAAGACTACTAAGACATGCAACATGCAAAATGGATTGCATCACAGATTTCTAGTACCAGCATATGTTAGCAAGAGGAAATTATTGCAACATGATAAAGGTCATTGACCATACACAAGGAAAAAGCAGTGGTCCCAGGAATGGGCCATCTGACATTCCAGTAATCAATCTTTACATATAAAACCCACCACGAGCGACATTGATTCTGCAGATACATTTGAGACCTGGAGTATCTCAATCATTAATTATGTTTAAACTATTATCTTAAATGTTTGCAATCAACTTAGCTTCTTGTTGCGTGTTGAAAACAAATGCTTAAGCGTGTTTTTTGTGTTAATAAATTCCCCTGTTGTGTGAGCGAACACCCTCTCCCGGCAATGTGTTGCCTTTTTAACTTGCATTGTAATTTGACCTATTTTGTGGTGATTAGAACTCAGTTTCTCAGATATGCAATTGGTGCTGATTTAAATTCAGAATCTTTCAGGGTTGTATTGAGAATTAATATCAAATGGTTGTGTCAATCGTGCCTTTTCTACTTTGAGCCTAGACCTAAAGCATAAACTCTTCTTACCTAAACGTTCGAGAGATAAGAGTGTCCGCGTCTACAGTTTTAGAATGCTGCAACCCAAATATTGGCCAATGCCTTAAGATTGATACCATTACTTCATTTGAGTTTATGTCCTGCGGGACATCTTTTAGAAAATTTGACTGCTGGGAAAAACTCACATGAAAGCCCAGCTTCATCCACAGCCAAGTTAAGCCTGTATGCACCTTGATACCCTATGCACCAACAATGAATATCAATGATGCCGTTCATAACGCAAGGTACGAGAAGTCCAAACTACTGTCCCAAAAGTTTTGCGTTTATCTACTTCGCCAAGGAACCGGCTACTAGGCCACTGGCCTCGCATTGAAAATGGTAGTTGCATTATTAAAACATGCCTTGATACCCTGTATAGTACCAATGATGCATGTTGATGCATCCTTAAGTCTGCTCCTGCTTAGTTCTGTCCAGTGAAGTTGGGTATAACAGTTTAAAGGGGGAGGGAAAGAATGCAGAATGTAGAGAGCTGTGCCTTACGCTCTCATTGAACCATTGAATCAATTCACAATCCTCAATGGATTTTGGCGCTCCACGATTACTCTTAGGTACCGAATAAGCATCCCTCGCTTATTTTCTTCAAACAATTTCCCACCTCCCGCTCTTATTAGGGCCCCCGGTTATTAATCTTTTTTACCCTTTGCTTAGAAAAACCTGCAGAAATGTTAATACTTTGGTTGAGTTACTCAAATAATGAATGAGATATAAGCGGCAAGATTCCAAAAAGTAATTGGTTGCAGTAATGTTTATCAGGATTATTGTGTACGTAATGCGGATTGGTGCACAGTCAGCCTAAACTCCCAGCCCCTCTCCGTTTATTCCGACCCCCTCCGCTTATTTCATCTCAAGAAATTTTCCAGCCCTCCCGCTATTTAGGAATCCCCCCGCTTTTTCATGACCTAATAGTGTGTCCTGATGGCCAACAAAATGTACCGTGTATGCCAAAAAGATCTGTAACACATACAGTAAATGATCGAATAACCGCTCATTCAAAATTTTGTATTAGATTCGAGGCAGTTATTCGAGTAGGGGCGGTTATTCGGCAGGTGCGCTTGTTAAGCATTGCTCGGTACAGGTAACGAGAACAAATTTTCAACCATTCAACCCTCGTTTTGTTCACTGTAGCTAGACCAAAAACCAATACTATGCAGTTACAATATGAACTTCATGATCATCAACGTCTCTCGAAAGAACTTTTAAAATGAAAAAGTAAACACTTTCATTTCGATTAGACCTTTGAAGAATTCAAACTTGTAGGATGACCACTCTTTAATAATATCTATGATGAACAGCATAGTTATATGTCTACATTGGAATACTCATTTTTTGTGTTAGACTCTATTGAACACACGTACGTCAGTAGAATCATTTTAAAGGAGAGCTCTCTCCTGCTTAAGAGGGGCGGTTATCGACAATGGCGCTTATTGCTAAATTTTGCTCTGTACCCTGGGCGATTATTCGGGTAGGGGCGGCTATTCGACACTATTCGGCCATGTACGGTATACCTATGGGAATTTATAAAACATTTTTCCCTTTTTTGTGTCAGTAATAGGATTTTCCTCCCCTTCCTTCCATCATACAATGTCGAAACGGTTCCAAACACCTTTCACTGCGTAAACTGGCATAGCTTCTAGCAATAAGGTTATATCTTCACAAAGCATTGCCTAAGAGGGGAACAAAGATGCTGCAGATCGTTTGTAGCATAAAGTTTGCTATGACCCCCTCTTAAGCAATGTTTTGTGAAGAGACAACCTTGTACCTTCTTGCAGACTTTGAAGCCTAACGAAATTAGCAAATAACAGTCTATTACCATAAATATATATTAATTTGACTCATTTTTATTCTGTGACATTAATGCAAGCTAGATATCATTGACAACAGTACTTTCATAATTTTAATGTTTCCTATTTGCAAAAAGGAGAAATGATTGAGAGACTTGAGCTAAAAACAAAGGAAACCTATATTTACATAGAAGTAGCATATATATATATATATATAACAATCCAAAAGAATTGTATAGTCAGAGTGCTCAATGCTATATGCAGAGCTATTTACTTAAGAATA
>OLMO02000297.1:4751793-4770305 GCA_900291935.2 Cassiopea xamachana
ATTTTCATTCTATCTGTCCATTGGTCTGTCCACTTTCAGTCTGTCTACCTGTCTGTCTGTCTGTCTATCTGTCTGTCTGTCTATCTGCCTGTCTGTCTCTATGTCTGTTTGTGTGAAAGAGAAAACTAAGGGAGCTGTCGTGAAGTATGGAGATAAGGAGGACGGAAGAACTTCAATAGGGCAACCAAATTTGCTTAGGGGAAATGTTGGGCTAACGAATAATTTCACGCTGTAAAGATGCTCGTGTTTTTATACGAAATATGTCTCTAAGAAACATGAGGCTGAACATAGACAAAAATTATGAGACACATAAGAAACATAAGCAGGCAGGTGAGTTTCAAATAATAACTCGCAAGAACTGTTCTTATTAGTAGATTTATCATCAAACTATCAAGAAAATAGAATGATCATCGATTACATGCTTTACAAGACCTGAGCACTTTTCTCTTGCATCACAATGGCCTAATCTGTATTTAAGGCTGGATTTAACGAAATATTAAGAAACATCCAGGCTGAAGCCAAAGAGCTTGTTTCTTGTAAACAAACTTTGGGTGCTCTATGATACTCTATTTGAAGGCAAATTGTGCCAAGAAAGCTATACTTTTTCTTATGTCGGGTAGCATAATTTTGCAGTGAAGTTTGAAATTTTTTCGTCCTCAGTCTGCCTCATACTATGTGATACTTCCATAAGGAAAAGAAGCCGGTACTATTCCCAAGCAAAGTTTTGTGCACATGTACACCCCCAGTAAAGGTCATTCAATTAGTACGTACGCACGAAAGTGGGAGGAGGTTCGAGCTAAAGCGCACGCCATGCGTACAAGGTGGAGGCAGGGATTGACACACCTAAGTACGAATGTAATAAGTCCCTGTTACCATACTTTGTTTTCTTTGGTGACGAATTTTATTGCCGTTTTATAAAACATTAGCTATGATTATTTTCCTATCTCTCAAATGTTTTACAGTCTTTTTTCTGTATGGGATTATTGGTTGGATGATTAAAAACATTCCCGTTAGAAATTGGGGGGTCAGATAGGTAAGAGTACTTACGCAATTGGCGAGTCGCAGCAAGTGTAAATAAGTGTACGATGGGGGAGGGGGATCAAACTCTTGCCATTTTGGTGCATACGTACTAATTGAATGACCCCGTAGAGAAGCTGATTTTCCAGAGATTGGGCGAAGCGGAGAAATGTAACGGTCTAAAATGTGCTGTTTCTGTTTATTCATATTTGGGATAACAGCAAAACTTTTGAAAGGTGGGATGGTATACACTTGTTGGCTGCATTGGACTATACGTCATAAATTTCGCCTGAAATGTTGAAAAAAAATTACTTTGCGTCATCGTGATTATGATAGTTATAAACGTTGATAAATCACTAGCATCAGGGTCATCATTCTTTTCTTTGCTGTCTTTATGATTACATTGACACTTACAACCATCATCAATCGTTATCATTTTGTTTATTTTCCTGTATTCTGATCGGTGAAGTATATGTTGTCAAAGCTTCATTTACCAAGGGATCAAAATCGTCTCCAAAAATTCTCAACTGAAGAACGATTTCCAGCGATATTTTCAAAGCTTCTGAAGTGCAAGAAGAGTGCTAAGTACTTGTCACGTGACACAAATTACCCATTCCGGTAAATGCGGCCAGGCACATGCTACCTAATGCTAGAGAGACTTTCGTTTGCGTATTAATTATTCCAATAGATATCAAAGGTTTGACAACAAGTTATCAGTCACCATTGACACCGCGAACAATAATTTATTTGGTACAATAACGGATTCATTGTGTGAACAGAAGAGACGGAATTTTGTTGTATAATCAAATGAAAATTTAGAATGCGATGTAATTTTCCTATTAAGTGTGTACCACCGCTTACAATCAACCTTGCGTCCATATTAAACATCATAGTTTGATTCCCATAGTTTGATTCATGTCGGTGGCTAATTCTTAAACCAATTTTTACTGATATTTGTTGATGTGCAGTAGAAAATATTTATCAAAATGTGTATGGCCTTCAAAGAATACACAGGCCGCTGTATGAATGGTGGTACCTGTCTTGTTGATAAATGCACAGTAGATATTGCTTGCTCAGGTGAACAGCAGCATGTTGATGAAGCATGTCATTGAAACACGTCATTTTTCTTGCACAACCAAATTCAGGTTAGCGTTGGATATTTTCGTTGTAATCCTACTACTTTGTAGAAAGCTAATTTATTACGTGTTTACCTCTCTATATTTGCACATATCAAGAAAATTGGATTTACTTATTCTCATGTAAAACAAAGATCAAATTTCTTGCCTTGGTTGATTGTTCTCTTTGCCCTCACAACTGATATCATATTTTCTTCTAAACATTCACTTTCATCTATGATATTTTGCAACGAGTAGTAATGTTGTGGATGATATTTTCACAGACATTTAAAACCACCTATCTTTGGCAACTCTCTTTCTTCCCTTATAAGAACAAACTTTCTGGATTCAGTGAGGATGTTTCTTAGTATTTCGTCAGATCCAGCCTTAAATTCTTCTTAACTGTTTCTTAAATCGTTGTTACCTCCAATAACAACAACAACTGGAAATAGGCAACTGTGATGCAAGAAATTGTTTGTTAGGTTTTGTTAGACATGTAATTGATGCTTTTTCTGTTTCGTTTCTAGTTTACTAAGCAATTTTCTTTTTAAAACCAGTTTTCTCCAGTTATGACTTGAAACTCAGCTTGCCTTTGTTTTGAAATTTTTCTTAATCTTTGACTATTTTCGGCCTCATGCTTATTTAAAAAAACGTGTAATCTATTTGTCTCCTGTTGCATATTTAAAGCTCTATTTCATCTATATGATAGTTCATTCAATAGCAAGATTTATTTTACATTTTTCTTTTAATGATAGATATATTTGAGAAACAGTACCGTCAACAAAGAACCGCCGCACTTAAATATCTTCAATAAACGTACGGTGATTAACTTTTTACATTGCAACACGTCACATAGGTTAAATTTCTAACTTAGATGGACATTAATAATGTGATACTTTATTACCAAATATCCAACAGTTATTAAACATCAATCAACTTTCTTGTGAACTATTCATGCAATTAAAGAAATGTGTTGGGATACAATTTTGTCACATCATAGTAGCAGTCAATGAAAATCTGTTTGCTTATCACCTCCTTGCAATTCTACTTCAGAAATGTATGCTACCTATAAAGGACTTTTCAAAGATAGCATAAATCCATGCCAGAACGTAAATATTCGGAGAGGCGTAATCAAACATATATCCAAACATATTCTCAAAGAATTCTTGCTTTGCTATTGACTTCTAGGGGTATATTTGACCAAGTACTTGTTCACTGTAAACACAGGTGCTATAGCTATAACTTGAGTGTTTGGTTTAATCTACTGTTTGCATTTTTGCAGCAGCACTTTCTGACTTCAAAAACTAACTCAAATTGCTATTCTAATGATCCTTCCAGCAGGAGCAAGGAAGTAAACACCATCTATTAAATATAGAAAATACTATCCGATTCGATAGGAACATTATGATCTATAAAATTATGAATAAGCTTTGCCCAGAAAGCTTTTTCAATAAATTTCTCTCGAGATATTCGGTTTCGAGATATAAGACACGGGACTATCGAGACCTGCAGGTACCGAGATATCGGACTGACTTTGCAAAAAAGGATTTCATTTTACAACCCTGAAGTCTTGGAACGATATACCTGCTGAACTCCGTGAGTTACCTATGTCGTATCCACACTACACAAACTAACCTAGGTTCGCCCCAGGTTAGTTTAATCTAGGGCGAATCCAGGTTGTGTCCTCACTGAAGGTATTTACCTAACTTACAGTGTGGGCAGAAACTTGGGGCGAATCTAGGTTAAAGAGAATCTACGCATGTACAGGAGACATGTTATTCTGAATCCTCGTTACAAATTTAAATGAAGCATAGCCAAGAACAACGTGTACGGTATTAACAGTTGAAGTTCAAATATTTTTCTAAAAATCGCAATGATAACAAAGCTTGCGATACTATAGTTGAAAGAATATAGAAGAATTGAGCTTTTGAAAAGAACTCAGAACGTCATTATGCCGCTGCTGTTGTAAATCAATAATTATGTATACACAAGCACAATTTACACTCAGAAAAGCACTCATAAGCAACGATCAAATAACTGAAGCCGCCATTGCGCATGCATTAAGTGTAAAACTGACCTAGGTTCGCCCCAGATTTGTGTTCACATTACATTTTTCACATCTAGCTTGGGGCGAACCTAGGTTAGTTTGTGTAGTGTTGACATGACTCAACCCTAAATAGTTTCGAAAAACAACTGAATGAAAACATATTTGAAGGGCTAAAATCAGAAGTTAAAGCACGAATACCTGGAAGATGAGCGCTCGTTTATAGGGTCAAATTTTTATTTTGATGGGATATTTAGTAGTATTTTAGTTACCTCAAGGTATAATTCGTGTCAAAATAGTTATGTTATTAGTAAATTTGCAGCTGGCTTTCCTGGAGAGGGGATGCCCCATTTGAGCTGGGTCTCTGTGCTTCATAGATTTCCCCAAAATTCAATTAATATTACTTATATAGAAGGTGAAGGCTTCCTCAAAAATTGTTATGGCTTAAAAATTATATTGTTGTGTTCACTCTACATATTACTTCATCAAAATCTCCTTATTCTGAACGCACAATTCATGTATGTAAGATAATATTCAATATAGCAACAGGTGGCTCCGTTTCAAAACTCCCATTTTCTGCTGAACGGAAATTGACACTTTGAAGAGACATAAATATTACTCCATATCTTTGAACGCAAAGTAGCCACTCATTTCAAGAAATATCCACACCAGCCTGTAATGAAAACAAAACGGTTTGTTCACAGGAGCTTTTTATGTTGAGATAACCTGCAAAACTAGCGACCTATTGGATGGAACAATGCCAAATAATTTTGAAGCAGAGCCAGGTTCAGTATAGTTTACTACAGGTCTTTTTATAAGAAGCAAACTCTCTGGCTTCAGCCTGGATGTTTATTCATATTTCCTCAAATCCAGCCTTAAATGTTTCTTAAATTTAAAGACTTCTAATGATAACAACAACCCAGATTAGGCAATTGTGATGCATTAAAAGGATGCTTAAGTTTTGTGAGGCAAGCAATAGATGATCTTTCTATCTTCTTGCTAATTTGATCAAAAAAACTACTAGTAAAACAGTTTTTTGGAAGTTATTACTTAAAACTCAGCCACCTTTTGTTTCTTAAATGTTTCTTTATTTTGTCCCAATTTTAGTTTCATATTTCTTATAGACATGTTTCTTATAAAATAAAGTATATTGTGGAAGGTAAACATAGACCAGGTAAGCCAAATGCAACAGCTGTACTTTAAAAATGACGCAGAGCTCTTCTCTTATTTATCGGTTTGGAAGCTATTGCCACCATCTCCAAAGTTCACTAGAGGCTATCAATTTATCGTTGAAATCATAAGTGGTTTCCATCAGAAACAGGTCCTTGAATTGCAGCTTGCTTCTTCCTCTTATGATAAGGACTTTTTCCTCTCCGTTGATTGGAGGTTCCTGGTCAGAGGCGTAGCCATAGGAATGGTGCACCCCTCTCCACAATATTTAGCTTTTCGGCACATTTGCCGAATATCAATATTGCCCGTAAACGTTGTATTTTTTACAAAAGTCAGGAGAAGTCCTATTTGTCGGCAACTTGGGCTCGTACGAAGTATGGTTATCGGAAAATTGAGGCTCTGCACCCCACCAATAATTTTCTTTAGCTTCGTCCCTGTTCCTGTTTAGTTTTGTTGTAACAAGAGCAAACATGTGAACATCATATTGCTTAGGGCATTGTCCACCTGTTAGTCAAATCGTTTTGAAAATACGGACTTTGGAAGCCAATATTGCCATTTCAATTAAGATGAACCTGTGCGGTGATTGCTGTTGTTATTGCCAGAGTGGAACTACTTAGGAAAATATACAGTTGGCATTTTATATTTCGACTAACTCGGACGACTTTTCACTTTCCCTAGCTCTGGCCTATTGTATCACGACTCTGCTCATTATCAAAAGTATTCGCTATCTCGAGCATATTACGATTTCGCTTAGTAGTTCGAGATAGCGTATTTTAACTGTATCAGTGTTCGCTTTTGGCAGGCAACTTTATTGAAGCTCTAGTACGTCTTACGGAGACATCTATGCACTGTACCGAAGTGCCCCTCTTTATCAAGCTATGAGTTAGCATGTTACAGCCCTAATGTCACCGCCGTATTTCTGGCAAGTTTCCTTTAGAGGCTGCTGAGAACACAACGGGAAAATCTTCCCATTTGTGTGCAGAAACCTTCAAACGTTTTAAGAGCTCATGTAAAGAGCGCTTTACAAGAACTATTAAAGAAGTTACAACTACGAAATTATTGCATTCACTGCGGAAATGTGCTTTAACGCTTTAGCCAAGTTTCCCCAATATCATCTCTTGAAGGCGGTCAGGTGGTTGGAAATGCACGTGATAAAGCAGACAGTTAACAATCGCACAACGTACTGGGACAGTTGACGGAAGTAGTGCCATTATTAGGCCAATTTGGAAACATAATCAGAAAGTCGTATTTGTGTTACTTATTCAAACCATTTTGGAACCGCATTTCATCCATTTTCTTTCTTCCCTTGCACCATTTAGTCTTTTGGGATAAAAACAAGCTATAGAGGTTGGACTAAGTAACCTAAATTTGAAAGCAAGCAAATATTTTATGCAACCAATTCTTGAAAGGCTTCTAAAAGCTTTTGATTATTCCTTTATACCAAACAGGCTTTCTGTATTATCTAGTAGAGCTGATTTGTTGCTTGAATCTTGTATTTGCAGCTGTGCCAATTCTATGTGCGTGTCATAGTTTTGTCTACTGTTCCACTTTAATAATTCAGCAAAGCTTTTAACTATTGCGCGCAGTGGCCACTTAAGTTAAATTGATATTTCTGTTTCATGTGAAAGGTGCAAAGTTTCTATAGCGGATTCATTTTTGTTGTGGGTTGACACGTTCTTTTGAGTTCTTACTATAATCATTCAGATCTCATTCAATATCTATAGGTTGTTGTCTAGCATGTGCAAGTCAACTTTGGTTTAGAAATAAGTATGAAAGGCAATCCAATGTCTTCATCTTGCAGCAATTCGATACAATAGAAGGTGAGCATACACGGACAGGAAGGCCAGAATGATAGTGGGGAAGGAGAGCTAAAAGTTGCAAAAGCGTAACAACTATCATAGGCATGCAAAGCGAGCCGAGAAATTATGGGTACCAGAATCATCTCTTTGGAAAGTTTTAGTCATCATCCCTTAGCAGGGGCTATACTTTTCACAGCCAGTTCTCTGTTCCAATCAAATATTGCTTATTGAAATATATTATTTGATCTCTGTTGCGTCATATTAATGTTTAGAAAGCAGGCTATTGTATTTCAAAAATGGCACTTCTGCCACTGGTCCCATATTAGTTGATATATTTCAACAATATATCAACTAATTACAATTATACATCTCACTATACAAGGCAATGTACAATTGGCTGTCACAGTGGTACAAAAATAAAAAAAAGAAAAAATATATATATATAATATATATATATATATGTATATATATATATGTATATATATATATATATTTATATATATATATATATATCTTAACTACTCCACTGCACTATAGACGTGTGCAATGAAATTGTCGCGAAACTCCGAAGTAGTTCTTCCCATTAGTCCTCCACAACAGCAGCGAAATGTAGTTTTCTCTGTTTCGACTTTCGCCTTCATCAGAGCCAAGCTTCTTGTCTTACGTAGAAATAGAATAAGAAGCTCACGAACAGAGGAAAAAATATGCAAAAATTAGGTGGTTATAAAAGTCAATTCATTGATAGATAGGCCATTATTCTCATGGCAACTTAAAAAAATTTTAGCATAGAAATAGACAAGAACTAGGAATATTTTCAGATTCAGAGCGAATTGCTTATGGTGTGGCTCTGCTGTCACACCACATCTCTACTTCAGCTGCTAGAAATTCTTTGGAACGAAATCAGGAAAGATGATAAGGTAATTGTGTGAATATTAGAGAAGGTTGAAATATATACAAAACTAAACATCTATTTTATGGAGAATCATCAACATCATCATCACAATTATCATCATTAACATCATCATCACCATCATCATGATAATTATAGCATTATAGTCATTATCATATTCACTACTATTCTCATCAATGCCGGGTCCTCTCTTGGAAACTGCTGAAAAAATCTTGTATATTCTAGAACTAGCAATTGGTTGTGAAATCAATGTTAAGTGCAACGCAGAGCGCATTTCTTATAATGATCTCACAACTATTGTTCTTTACTTGTAGTAAAACTGCGTAGAATTGAAGGCCAAGCCTGCTGCAACAGTGATTGAATTGAACTCTTTGAGAAGACCCGCCCCGATTGGTAGAATGGATGTAGCAGTGCGTGTGCTGTTCACTCTCATTCTTAGCGTGATAATTACCACAGGATCTGTTATGAATCTGTTGGTAGTGATTGTCATTTACAAAAACAAGACTATTCGTCAACATATAGCCAGTCTACTCATTGCAAATCTAGCTGTAATTGATTTGCTCCACCTGCTATTTGTCATGCCGTTCTCTGCTGAAACGCTCGCCAATGGTGAGTGGACACATTCCAAAATTACTTGCGAAGTGAATGGCTTCTTTGGAACCACTTTCAGCCTTGCTTCCATCCTTATGCTTGCTATGATATCGCTTGATCGCTGGGCTGCAATAATGAAGCCACTGTTATACAAGGCTCGAATGACCACCTCACATGCAGTAAAGATGGACCTATACGTTTGGGTACAAGCTGCAATATTTGCAGCAGCACCATTACCCCACAAGTGGTACATAAGCAACATGCGTTATGGATCATGCGACTTTCCTTCAAGTATAGAGGATAAAAGTTTCACAGCTTACATGAGTTGCTCTATGGCTCTCAACATCTTTGTGCCGTTAGTTATCATACTTGTGACGTACTTTTACGTTTTCCGTATCGCTCGATCACACTCAAGACGAATAGCTATTGCTTTAGTCTCAATTGTTGCAGTAGAGCATGAGAAAGTTCGCAAAGAAACAATTAGACAACGAGAGACAAGAATTGCTACCAAAATCTTCTTCATTATCTTGGCTGTCATGGTGTGCCACTTGCCTTACTCGATCATTCGATTACTTGAGTTGTGTATGCCTTCTACAATACTCTCCTTACCACAAGCGTTTCTTGTTTCCATGAAGTGGCTGGTTTACCTAAAAAGTGCAGTAAACCCATTTCTTTACAGCCTTATACAAAAGAGATACAGGACTGCATTGATTGAATTATTTGAAACAGGCAGGCAAGAAAACACTCGGACTCGAACAATTTCGAAAACGAATTTCATGAAAGAGACTCAAAGCAATCATGACGAACCAGCAGCAAATGCCGCAAAGATTGCCTTGCCAAATGCAAAAACTACAAGAATATCAACTTTAACGTCACACAGCTAAGAGCTTGTGCTGCAAATGGTAGTAATAGCTTGCTCAAAGGATATCTAGCGTACTCTACAACTGTACTTCTTTGCACAGAGAGAGCTTCAATATCTTGGCATCAATGACAGGCACGGTATTTTCGAGCTACTCACTTTTCAAAAATAGATTTGGATCTTATTGATTGCATGAATCTCACAATGATATACGATGCAAATGTAGATAAACTATATATTTTATATAAATTATCCATTATGCTATATAATATACAGTATTAGAAATCTAGACGTATAAGATGAAAAGTAATTAAAATTCTAGCGACATTGCATATAAAGCAGCATTAAGATGATATTTGAATGGCGTGAAGTTGCAAAGATATCTCATATTATGTTTTGAAGGGGAATGCTCCTCTGAACTCCCCATCACTACAATTCTACAGCTGGATTCTTTTTAGAGCAGTGATTGCGTACTGGCCTGTACCCCTGACTATACTATGATAGGGAATAGACAAATTGCAATACACGTTTTTATAAGAAAATGTTTCATAGGAAGATGAGATTGAAATGGCCTAAAACTTAAGAAAACCGTAAAAAGATTACAAGGCCCATTTGCCACAGCTTCAAGTGGTTATGTTAGCCAAAAATCGATTGTTAACGCCGTGGTTATTCGTCCGTTACCAGATCCGTAACTCCTTTCGCTATTCGTTCGTAAAGCATCCGCAGATGCACAAATCTAATCATAGGACTGTCAAGAATTAGTAGGTAACGGATCCGCAGCTCTTTTTGCTCCAAAAATAGAGCTGGGCAAATGTGATGATTCATTGTTTGAAATTGTTTTGTCGGCCTAGCTAGCAAAAGAATAAATCAAAATGACATAAAGAAAGGCAAGAAACATAAAGAGCAAAACATAGGCTATTTTATCGTAATTTTAAGCAACATGCTTGTATAAAATACATCACCCCCAACTAGATATTTGAATCCATTGTCTATCATACAATTTTCAAAGTGCGAAAAAGTAGATACATAGCAGAGATATCTGAAATTATCACAGTTTGGTATAATAATGAATGGGAACTGTCGTATAATTGAAAATGATGGTTATGTTTATTTAAGTTCCTTTCCAAGTATTCAGTACTTGAAAGTACTTGAGCGTACGTACGTTCTTTGAGGAGCCCCCTCTTCCCTGTATGCATCCGTACGCTTTTTTGGGTACCCCTTCCCCCCTCGGGACTTACGTGCATTTTGAACAGCCTCTAGTTGTCCTGATACACACACGAACTTAAATGCATACAAAAGTACAAAGAAATAAAACCGCTGATCGTACATTTGATTTCTACTGCGCATCAGCTCATGTTTTACTGACCAAGAGCGAAAGGAGTTACGGATCCGGTGCTGGAAGAATAACCACGGCGAAATTTTAAAGATAGGACTCAAATTTGAGTATACAAGATTTCAAAGAAAATGTAACCCACTGTAGCCAGTCATATTTCTGTTAAAGCTGAGAAAATTTTAAAGCAAGTCTCAGGCTTAATTTCGAGAAAAGTTGAGAAAATGATGCTAAGGCAAAATGATGATTTTTTTTATTTAAAAAAAGCGTGTACGTAACTTTAGAGGTAAGTTAACCGATTTGCTGGAGAGTCGTGTTCCATTTAAACATTGAGTTATATGTCAAAATATCAACAGGACATTTTGCGATTTCCTTACTTGCAAGCGCCATTTCTTGCACAGACGTAGAAAGCTGGGGAGAAAGCTGGAACTATTATCTTGGGTCTGTGAGGGTCTTTCAGGATAAATTAGGGGAGCACAGGAGCTTAATTTGCCATGCATACTAGAAGTAGCCGAGTATTTGTCAACTTCTATCTCTTTTGCAAGAAAACAGTTTATACGCCTTTGGTCAACTAATTTTGCTGAGAATTTTCCACTCTATGGTACATTGGGAGTCATTTTGTTTTCCATTGCTCTCCCTGAAATAACAAATATTGCTATTATTCAATCTGAAAAATTTCCTCATGAACTGGGCTCTAGCTCACCTTTTGAGGCCTTTTATAAATATATATATATATATATATATATATATATATATATATATATATATATATATATATATATATATATATATATATATATATATATATATATATATATATATATATATATATATATATATATATATATGTATGTACGAGATTAGCTAGATATTGGCTGACAAGTAGGATGGAGAAAACAAACTTGCCATGAGTGGGCTGCTACCACAATTGTTTGCATAAATCGTGAAGATGAGTCATTCCGTGGAATCGAGATGTTTTTTCCATTCTCCATGTCAGCCAGTGCCTAATTGATAATTATGCTTCTTTTCGAAAGACCAAGATAAGATTCATTTGCTAATAAACTGTGCTATATTTTAGCGTCATATAGACCCAGAACTAAATACTACACAGCCTTACAGTTGTGGTCTAATTAAGTGAAAAACGGTTCTACCGTTGGATTGAAACCAAAATTTCAGCTTGTAGGCGTGGTCGTATGAACACCTGGAAAAGCTTATTGCTACCTGTTTCTTCTGATATCAAATAAAGCCAAAAGAGAAAGGACATGTTTTCTGAAAGATAAATATATTCCAGGCTCTTTTGTAAACTTCTTTTTGAACAAAATGGATTAGGTGGAAAGTGAATGACAAAGCGAATGACAATTTTACTTATATCAAGCTGCTTTGAGAGCGAATTCCACCTGCAAATACGTTTTTGCTATCGCATATACAAGGGCCTCAAAATCGCGGGGTAGCCGGGGGGACTGCCCTACACTTTTTTCAGAAATTAGCATGCTTCACAATTTCTACCTGAGCCTATCTCCGACCTTAGGGACCAGGCTCCTCTCCTTTAAAAGCTATTTCCACGCACGTGATATATGTTTCAAAGCAAGATTTCAGTGGGTGCGAAATAACAAGAAGGCCATCCATATTCAAAGGGATTGTAGGAGGCTTGGTTGCAAGTTGAAGGTAATGAGCTGATCTCATCATCAATGGATTTCACATGGTCGAATAAAATATTTTTTTATGGAGATTCACTTCTCACATTTTTTCTTGAGCACATATGTCGTTTATTTTTCTATATAGTTTCCCTTTAAAGGTGGTTCAAGCTGAGCAAAAATATGTAGCATAGTTTGTAAGTTTTGAAACTTTTAGACGTTTTGTTCAGTCAAAACTAACGAGAGGGAGCAGAGGGTAAATTGCGCCATTAGGGGTCTCGCAACTCCCAATGCTTCAAGGTCTAGGGAGCTCACAAAATGAGACCCGTATTAAATCTCTGGAGGTAGTTCCCAGACCCTCAATTTTCTGCTCGCTCTGGTAGCAGGGGATCCTGTTGCTCCTCTGTTCCCAAGAGCCTCTGAAATCTCTCATCGGCCTTATGTTCAATGTCAACACAGTGGGTTCTCTCCCTCTCAATGAATTCTCACAATCAAGAGAAGCTTCTGCACATGTTCATTGGAAATAGCAGAAATGATTCGCAAAGAAAACCTGTAAAGATGATAAAGAAGTCATATGCAATCTCAGGCACGCCCAGTGTAGTCTTGGCCATAAATAGTGGTTTTTGAAATTCAAGAAGTGATCTTGAAATTGGACGCTTTGATAAGTTTCTTCTTCATAAGAGGCTTTCAATAAGTTTCCTGTCTAAAAAGCTAATAAAGTGTACCATAGTCCATTTTCCGAAAAACTTGAGCCAAATAAATATAGTAAGAAGGCATTTCCTACATTTTCCAACAGCCTGAAGGACGTGTTCGGAAAATTCTGTGAGGGCTTCAGAGCCCCCTTTTCTCCCTTCCTCAGAGTTTTCAGATTATTTGTTCTCTAAAGATGGTATGGCCAAGTCATGCGCAATTACGTGTGTAGAGGTGAAGTGTAAAAGTAAGGTAAAATATTGGCCATGTTACTGCACGGCTTAGCAATAGAATTCTGAGAAAAAGGTCTGGCATAGGATCTCTATGGGATGAAACCTGGGATTTCCAAGCCTGGCATAGGAGGTCTGCAGAATGTCAAGAATGTCTGGCATAGGATCTGCAGAAACAGTGGTGTTAGAAAATCAAGTTAAACTAGACACTGAGAACGCCTTTGATAAGACAATGCCGTCGTTGTGATCATCGTTTGTCGGAAGTTCTGGGGGATTTAGCACCCTATCATTGAATTTCTTCTGCTACATCCCCACCCCAAAAGTTCCCCGGCACACCACTGCCTACAAATGTGCATTGTGTATGACAAGGTACTTCCTCGTAGCCTTGGAAGGTCAATATGATGAAACGAAAGAGAAGCCTTAGTTCAGTTGTGCATTCTTCAACCACTTGTTTACTGAAATGCATTATTGGTGATTTGTACAGTGGCATGGATGAAGGACTTTTAACTGGTTTAATTTCTATAGATCTCAAAAAAGCTTTTGATACTGTTGATCGTCAAATTCCTTGTCAAAAACTCGAGCACAATGGAGTTGTCCGAAAGGAACTATCGTGTTTTAAGTCTTACCTTAGCAACAGAAAGCAATATTGTTGAATTAATGGTGTGGATTTAAACATAAGTGACATCAATATAGGTGTTCCACAAGGGTCTTGCCTAGGTCCACTCCTATTTCTGGTCTATATGGATGACCTTCATTGCATTGTAAAAAACTCTAAAGTTTCTATGTTTGCTGATGATACAAGTATTTATCATTTTTCCAAGAACATTACTCAGTTAAATACGGCTTTAAATGAAAAACTTCGGAGGCTCGATAGGTGGTTGCAGGGGAATAAGTTATCTCTTAATGTAGCTAAAACTCTCTCCATGTGAATAACCACGAAACAAAAGAAGAAGTATCTCACGGCTTCAAACCAAGCCTTACAACCTTCTTTCGTGAGGAACATATTGAAGTTATATGCAATACTAAGTATCTAGGTGTTGAAATAGAAGAAAATCTTGCATGGAAGAATCAGATAGAATCAGTCACTGAGACAGCTTCTCGTGCAATTGGCTTTCTAAAGTATGCCAAGCATTTCCTCCCCGAGTCAATTGTAAAAACTCTTTATACTAGCATCGTTGAGCCTCATTTCCAATACTGCTGCTCTGTTTGGGGCTGTTGCAATTCCACTGACATCTTACAATTGCAGAGGCTCCAAAACAGAGCAGCACACATCGTGATCAACAGTCATTTTGATGCTCCAAGCAAACCTCTGATCCAAAGTTTAGGTTGGAAAACGATGGAAGAGTTGATTAATAAACAAGTAAATCTAACAGTCTTTAAATACTTGAACAGCATTGCTCCCAAATACCTGTGCGGTACTTTTACTAAAAACACCGTTAGTGCCACACGCAGTCTTCGAAATACAAATACTGATTTAAGGCTGCCTTTAAACAGCTCTGCTAACAGACAAAAATGTTTTTCATTCAGAAGTGCAAAATGTTGGACTGGCCTTTCAACTGAGGCCAAACAAACTACTTCAATTAAAGCCTTTAAGTACCTAATTTAGCCTGTGTCAGTGTAATTACAGATTATCACAACCATTTTAAATGGTATGCCATGTTATTTCAAGATTTGCAATTAGACTTTATAAACATTGCAATGAGGTTTCATATTTGTAATTATTATTTTTTTGTTAGATATGTAAGTATAGTGTAGACGGAGGGCCCCTTGTACAGTTATTACTGAAGGGCCACCCTCCTTATAAATGTGAAATGAATGAATGAAATGAATGAATGAAATGAATGAATGAAATGAATGAATGAAATGAATGAATGAAATGAATGAAATGAATGAAATGAATGAATGAAATGAATGAATTGTATTATTTACTATTTCACTCCCCTTCGGGAAATCTTGGTGGCACCCCAGAGAGCAATAGTATGACACTGGTTCTTATAAAAGATTTAATTGCCCTCCGGACTTTTGTTGAAAGGCCTTTAGAGAGTAATTAGTTTACTCTACAGGACCATTCTCACGAAATGTGAAGCAAGAGTGTAAAAACAACTTTCTAGCTAGAGACATAACATAGGTGAAATCAGCAGAGCATTGATGAAAATACAATGCTTTGGAAGTTGACATCACAATTTCGTGTTTAATTGAGATTGTTTACAAAATTACATCCACTGTGCATTTTGTCACGTACGTCAGAAGACATTCTGCCATATTCTTTCCAGACAATGAAGAAATTGGCTAAATTATTCAAGTTGCTTGGAAACTTCGTCTATTAATATAGCCAAATCCCAAACCATTAATGATTAGATCTTAGAAATTCTGAGAATTCTCAAAAAAGAAACTATTGCTGGGATGATGTAATTTATATGATGTCACGTACATCATGCAACTTTCAAGCTTTCTGCAAAAATAGGTTTTGCTGAATGAAAAGTTGCTTTATAAATTTTTAAGCTCTGTGCATTACATTTCATGACATACATATTTTAAAATTCGTTTTCAGGTGTTTTCATTTCGTTTTCAGGCTAACACTTTCAGCACTAGCATCATCCCACTGAAAAGATGTCGTATCCTCCGATGAACACGGGTTTGTGCTTGAAAATGACAGTGCAGCACTGTGGCCAACCAGAAACAAAAAAAAGATCTTTTCCCGTCTGAGATTCAAAAATGTAACATAAGTTGTTTCTGATGTGTTTCTGATCGCACTGGAAAATGGGCTTTCTGTGACCATAGTAAGCTCTACTTTTTTCCAAAGTTAAGGGGATATTTGTAATTGCTGATAAGTCTTTCTTCTTCTAGAGGGATAATCAGCCCCCACTTTGAGTTGCAACAAACAAGAAACTCGATCTTCGAGTTGCTACTACTCTGTCATGGCCAGCAGGACGCTCCAGCTTCAACCAAGTGGTATACATAACCATGACTTTAGCAAACAAACTCTGTTTCTGCTTTGGTATAATTGGAAAGGTCTCCAAATTGCCTACAAGGACCAAATCTTTGCTGAACGTGAACCACTTCAGAGGTGCTTCATGAACAAAGCATGTGTCTCCTTTCCTTGAGTAATATTGGCTACAGTATCAGTGCATGGTCAACTGAAAAAAATTGAATTTACTTTCAGTTAGTTGTAGCATTAAATAGAGTTATATATTATATTAGTAGGCGTCATAGTTAATGACTGAATGGTTTTTCGATGTTTAACGCAAATGGTTAGTCAAAGAAACCATTGGCAATTTTCATACAGCAAAACATGTTGAAAATTGCCATTTCGAAAATTACCAGGAGGTGCAGTACTTTTGCTCACCTTGTGTATGGAACCTCCATGTAATGGACAAGAGTTGGGCCAGTGCTGTTGTCCGTTGCAGAGAGGTGTTCGCTTGGAAGAAACGCACTTTGTTAAAAGAACATTGGAATATTGCAACTGTGAATGTTGCAGGATATTGGAATATAAAGAGGAAGCACTAAAAGCATGCTTCTCCTCAGGCAATGAAATTGAATCTTTTCTCAGTTTTTATGATATGGCTTGAAATGAAATAAGCTTGCTTGCTATGGTGAGTTCTTTTTCATGAAAATGTTTTTCAAGAACAGCTAAGGCTCTCTGCTGTCTGTTGTATAGAGGTATCCGTTGTATACAGGTTGCCTTGACAAAGAACAAACCACGCGATATTTTGGGGCTTAAATATTTGTTCGTTGTTTGGAGGCGTCCGTTGTATAGAGTTGTCTGTTGGTGGAGGTTGCACTGTAGTTGTCTAGCAAGCAGTTGGTATGTGCTAGTCCCAACGGGGAATTGAGCCTGTTTGGGAAGTTACTTGGCCTATTCTCATGCATCCACTAAATACTATTGTCCGGAAACCTTCCCTGCGCGGCGGCACTCTTTACAGATTTGCACTGGCAGCTACACTGCAGGGACGGGTTCGGTACGGCGCTGTTTTATTTTATTTTCAATCTATTAATCAATCAAGTAGTAAATTTACAGTTGACGTTCATGTTATTATTGTCGAATTACGTTTTATAAGTTCAGTTGTTTAGAGTCGAGTTGAGTGGAGGTCATGAGTGGAATAAGAATTAGAAATATTATCTCAACTTGAGAGTTTCAGTGTTTGAATTCTGATATACTGATCGGACCGCTTAGGTGAAGTGAAGTACCATTTCAACTATTAAGTACTAAATACTACTTAAATTCATTAGACTTTGTGCGATTGATGATATACGCATCCAGAAACTTGAATTTACTGGAGTGCTTCAGGGATCAGTAGTTATGCCATTACTTTTTAACGTCATCATAAAATATTTTTGCGGACATGGAGTTTGACCTACAGTCAACTCTTTCAAAAGCGATTGCCTTCATGACTTTGTAATAATGCACAATTTAACGAGATATCTGCTTAATAGAGAGAAAAACGATTTTTGGCAGTCACAGGAGGTTTAATTTGATCGATGTACTTTAGTTTTGTGATTTAAAAAAGGAGATTTGGCGCTTCTGAGTGAGGAGGAGATCGAATAAAAAGCACTGCTATCGCTTTAATGTTAGAGAAGCAAGATTTTACTATCAGATATTAATTGGGCAAAAGCGAACAGGATCCAGAAAGTAGCTTATTACACGCTATTTTTATATAAGAAACCACTTTATAAGGAACCTAAATGCAGACGGCCGAAATAATTAAGGAACTTATGCTTCTAACGGAACCTGAGGAACTTTTCAATTTCAAACATTTTTATAACTGCATATAATCAAAAATTAGGAAGCCGTTTCCATTCATCTATAACTGCAACTCACAGCGATCCATGTACAAAAGTTCTTTCTGTAACGTGTCAATGATTGATGTACACCCTAGGGGTCTTTGACATAACAATACGATTATGCTGTAAGCCTAGGCAGTATTACGAACCTACGTTATTTGCGCTTTTGTTCTTGATTTCTAGCCAAAGTTAATGGTATGATTCAGAAGTTTAGTAGTTCTTTTTGTCTTTACCACTTTTATTGCACTATGCGCACAGTGAAAATTAAGGAGCAATTAAGGGACTTTTAGTATTAGAGTTTGAGAAAAAGAGGTCCAAAAATAAGGAACCTGGAAAAAAGA
>OLMO02000297.1:4797427-4808987 GCA_900291935.2 Cassiopea xamachana
ATTTCTTTGTTGCCTGACGAGGAACGGTGTATGTAAGTAGCATCTATATTTTAACCCAATTTCATTAAAATATATCTCTTAGATTTATTTTTTTGATCTTTTTATTACTTTAGATTACATGTTTATGCAGTTTCTTCCGTCGTTGGTGGCATCTGCAGCTGTTTATTCAGCAAGAATCTGTTTACAATTGACACCAGTATGGCCTTTAAATATGATTAGTTTGACTAAATATTCGATTGACAACCTACAGAAATGTAAAGATATGATGATGAGGTTTGTTTCAACATTTTTGTATACTATAACTTTCCAATTATTATCCAATTTCTACTCAAGTCCTCACTCCCATTTTTATGGATTTGGTGATCGCAGCATGAGCCAGAATATTGCAGTTCGAGCACCTGATTATTGATGGAAACAAATTTTGTAGCCTGTGAGTAAATCCTTTACCCTAAATCCCCTGTTCAAAATCCCTTCAACTCGCTGCTGCCTTAAAATTATGATTAAAACCTAACTTGAAGCGTGTCCTCTTTGTAGGGCTCGTGCAGATCCTTGAACTCCTTCAAAAGTGCTTGAATTTGAAATGTCATTTCAAGGGCACTTGAAACTCCATGAAAATCAGAATTGACCTTGAAGATTGATCACACTCCTTGAAATATGTTAATGTTTACTGTTTACTTCTTTCATAGCAATAAAAAATACAAAACATAATGCTGGTTGACAGATCTTGACTTGTTTAATCATCAGAGATCTAAATATGCTTTTCTAGATGTATTTTTCGCGCTGATTTCAGTTGACTTATTGACCCTTTTAACGCAAGCCATTAATGGCGTTAATTTTCCATAAGTGTTGGCAAAAAGACCGGCTTTAAAAGGGCCGGCGTTAAAATGGTCGATGGCTGACGATTTTCGGTAAAGCAGCGGCGTTATTTTTGTAGCTCATATTTTTGGTCTCGCCATCAGAAATTCAGGTAAAATTGGGTCATTGCATCGTCAAAATCAGGTAATTTTTGAAGGGTTTAGGGCTGCATACTGCTTGTGCAACAGTTGAAAGAACGTCTTTCCAGCCTTTCTGAGAACCTTTATTTTGAAAATTTTTCTCCAGGCCCAATCATGGTGAGCCCTATAGTAGACACTAGATACGAAAGAAGGCTTAGCACACTTTCTGTAAGCTCCGTTTAAAAGATTAGTAACATGGCTCTCTTGTGTAATACTGTATTTGCAAAAACCAATATTAAAATAGCATTTACCAGCCTTCCGAGAACCTTCATTATCAAAATTTCTCCGGGCTCTAACACGGTGAACCCTATATATTGACACTGAATATGAGAGAATGTCTAGCCCATGGAAAATTTGTGATAGCCATGCTTAAATAGCCAAAGGAGTAAATAGTGATCTGTGACAATTGAACAGCTTACTAACCATGTAAATTCAGGTAAATTTAACCTTACACCTCCCAACGAAAAGGCTTTCGTGACGTCCCTGCGTACAAGTGAACTCGCGATATGCCAAGAAATGTCTCATTTTTGGTATTTGCTTATTACTGTGTATTAACGGATGCGTTGTGAATGTACCTATGGCCATACTGGATTCACCTTGAAAATTGTTCTTTTAGTCCTTGAATAGTCCTTGAAAATTCCTTGAATTTGTCTATCAAAATCCTGCACACGAGCCCTGTCTTTGCCACCGAATAGTAGGGGGCCCGTTCGCAGATTTTTGAAAATTTCACTACCCATTTCCATTTATTAAACACCCCCCAAGTAAACAATTTTGAAAAAAACCCAGCTGCCCCCATTTTACTAACCTAAAGATTTCAAAGTTTTAACAAAGATAAGTAAGTAGCATACGTTGCTTTTGTGAATGCAAATCAGTATTAACAACTAAGGAAATAAAAACAAACTATATCCCTTATACTTATACAATGTTAGCAACTAAGTGCAGTAATTTGAAATGTTTCCGTCCCCAACAATTAGCGACCCCCTAATTGTGCCTTTTAGCTAAAATGCTAACCCTCCTTATTATACCTCCCTTAATGTTTGATGCCAAAGTGTACAAATCACGCTGTTATACACGTTTTTTTAATAAGAAAACGATTATTTTGCCTGAGCCTCAATCTTCATAACTTTTCCCGTAATTGGCTAAATTGGCTTACGCTTTCCTTAATAATATTGCATACTTGAATTTGAATACCATTTTTAACATTTTCAATGTAATAACTACGAAATATTGATTTTTGGCCTTTAAAATCACTTAATTTTGGAAATTGAGTCTCGTGATTTTCTTACGATTTTCTTAAGATTTTGACCATTTGAGCCTCATTTTCTTATAAACTTTTTTCTTATAAAAAAAGATGTATACCTATGCTGTAGTATTTTTCTATTAGAACCTGGACCTAGCCTGTTTGATTGCGTCACTGTGCGTTCTAGAATGCAGTGGTGCCTCGATAAGAATCGAAGTTATTATCATAACTAATAGCAAAATCCGACTGATGGAAAGTACAAAAGGAGCCATATCAGCATTGAATTGCCTGTATCTCGGCCGTTCTTTCTAAGATCAAGCTGAAATTTGCCAAAAGTAGCTACTTCAAACCACTTATTCAAAATTTAAAGCCAAAATCCCAATAATCTAAAACTAGAATTTCTTGAAGTCACACTAATGAAATCTATTTCCTCAGTGTTGGAGTTCACACTTAGCTTAGGTGCACGAATATAAAGCTGAGCGAAGCTCATACGTGCGAATACGTTTAAAAGCAAGTTAAAGATTTACATCAAAATACTGTTGAAGAACATGAAATATGATAGGAATTTCATGTTTTGTGCCAAGTATAAATGTAATTCATCAATTTAAGAGTATTTGAGGAAATCATTTTCATCTTGTTTTTGCACTCACCGGAGTTTTCTTTGGTTTCATTTTTGATGCATAAATTTAAAAGTTGGGCAAAGATGAGTACAACTTCATTCCTGATATAATGAGGTTGATAAAGACGTGCTTGGTAAGTTAAAGACAACGGTTAATTCTCTCACGCACGTTTGTGATGAATTGTTTGCATTATCCACTCTATACGTATGCACGTACGATTTTGTGAATTAGCTGATGCAGACTATGAAAAACAGAGTTGAAAGTATTGGGTTTTTTTGAAGTAGTGCAAAAGCTCACGAATTCCAGTATCGTTTTGATCAAACTCAAATTTGTTGATACATTCAACATAGCCTTTGCTATAAAATGAAACCTTGATCTTTGGTTTCTTTGTGTATGAGGTCATGGAGGTGTGAAGCCATGGGATATAGAGGTGTAAAGTCATGGTTTAAAAACCTTTCTCTTGTTTTGCTTTTAAGAACATATAAAGAAGCTTCCTTACAGGTTTTAAAGTAAAACAAAAGAAAGGTGAATTTATTTTTCATCTAATATTCTTTTTTAAATTCTAGGTAGCTTTTGCATACCAGTATATTCTTAATGATTGTACGTAGCTATTATCTTTGTTTTCATCTCTTGTATTGTAAAGTAAATGGAGTGTTTCTTTTAAAGCAGCATTCGCTGAAAGGCCACCCTACTTAGATGAAATGAAAGTGTTTATTTCTCTTGGCAGAACGCACGAAATTGATGCAAAGCGAACGAAGAAGAACAACAGAACCGCTGACTACTCAACGGAAGTGGACAAAAGCAACCGGTTCGACAGCTATGGACTTTGCTAGTTTTCTCTTTTTGCATTGGGTTTATTTATTGTTCATTTTGTGTAGTCAATAACACAAACGCATAAATATAGTTATACGCTAGGACTGAGGATCCATTCCTCTCTGATGGGAAAATATTTTACATTGCATCTTACATCTTGTGAGAAATGGTCGATAAACAATCGGGGAAATAGGAATGAATAGAAGGCAAGATAGAGCAGCGAATAAAAGCCAAATTAAATATAAAATTTTTGTGGTAAGTATACAAATAATTGTGAGCATTAGGTACACTTGAAGAGGTTCAGTCTCACTTGAAAGCATTTCATTATTGTTCAGAAGAGGAAAGCTATCTTCTTCATTGTCTTCGCATTGGAAGCATTATACAATGTGATTATGAAACTTAGATGGGTTAGAATTTGAAATTTCTTGACAATTATGAAAAAATCCGGCTTTATCTGCACAAGTTAATATCAGAATGTCTAAGATAGTCAAATTATTTCACCCTATAAATATACATAACAGTTTTATTCATAGTAGATCTTTCAACGCCATGATAGCGTTCCCCTTGCTTTACTACATTTGTGCATTCAAAGGAAGAAACATTCTTCGAATCGGGGGTACGAATTGCATATACAAGGTTGCCACCAAATTAGAGAATTCAGGGAAAATCAAGAAATTTTATTTTCAATCAGGGAAAGTCAAAGGAAAAAGAAAGATATTTTTAAAAGTCAGGGAAAATCAGGGAAGTTACAGAGCTACTATTGTTTCATTTCAGAGAGGTCACTTTCTCTATACACAGTCACACATTCAGTTGATTGTGACAAATGCCAAGTTTTCCCCTTTTTTGTAGGATTTTGTTCTGTGCAGTCATTTTGAAGTGCAGTTCTGCATGTTATCGAACCAAAAGTTTGAACTGCAAAAAATAGGATCAAGGCTCTCCCAGAGCCCACATCTGTGCAAAGAAATGATAAGAATATCAGGGAAAATCAGGGGGGAAATGAGTAGCATTGCACGAAATATATCAGGGAAAATCAGGGACCTTAGTCTCAACATAGCAGTGACAACCTTGATATATTATTTATTGATATGTTTTCTTTATTTCAAAGTTGTCATTTATTTTCCTCTACCTCTCATATCACGCGATGTCAAGGTAGGTCATCGCATTTACGATTTTAGCTGCTTTTCGTTTCGTTAGGATGCATTCATTGCATTTCTTTTGAAAACTTTCATAAGAGGAAGCATTTGCTGCTTATTTGATATAATGTGTTTTAGAACTGTCATTCACACATCAAAAATAGACTGAAGAGAATTAATATATTCTAATCACAATCATTTCGCTTACCTACTTCTTATGTACGGCTTGTATAAGAAGGGGGGTGTTAGATAAACGTTACATTAGATAAAGTGCGGTATTCTTTGCTTGTTTAATCTTTAAGAAACTACTGAAATATACTTAGTTGTTTACAGTATTTATGGAATAGATGTTATAAAAGAGTAAGAAAATATGGATAGTAATATTGTATATTTAGAAGGTCTATCTTGTTGTTGATCCCTTTTGGATATGTAATTGCAGTGTTAATTGTTGATAAGAAATGCGTTGCATACCAGTTTGTAGTTTATTTTTTTTAAGTTTAGTGCGCTCCTCTGATGTGGGTTCGACAACTTGTCATTGAGTTAGGCCCATCTTTGAATCCAGTCATTGCGTTATAATTGGCACAGAATCTACTTCAACCTGGTGATACATCCATCCTTTGTATCATATTATCATTTCAATATAGGAGAGAAAGTCGTTTGGAAGTAAGAGCAGTGCGTTAGGAAGGTGCTTTCCTTTTCTGTCAGCACTATGAGAAGGTGCAACTATAACGATAGAAGCATATGTTGAGACAGAACCGCTTGCATGTGTAGCATTAAATCTTTGGTAGGACAAGAGTCTGAGATTGGTCATCTTTAGGCCCCTCACGATCTGGAAGATCTTCATATTTTGGTGGAGTAATTATGTGACCTGAAATGGTATGCGCACGTGGTCTTCCCTGTAGCCTCATAATGTTGATGTCAGTAACACTTGCGGTATCATTATTGCTTACAATGTCATCGTAAGATCTTGATGCATAGGGCCTTCGAAGTCGCGGAGAAGGAGGATGTGCAAAGCCAGCCTTCTTTGTGTCAACTGGTGCCAAAATACAAGGACTGGGAGACATTTGTGGTGGAGCATCAACTTTCATCTTCATGGACCTACGATTAAGTCGAGGAGAGTTAACTGGACTGTCGTTGATGAAAAAGCTGCTGTTTTTCGTTGTTGGAAACACAACAGGACTTTCTTCATTTTGTGATACTATATTATGTTCATTATTATTTATTTTGTCATCTGTACTCGTACCTCCCTCGGTGTCGTTGTTGCACGTCATAATATTTATCGCTGGCGTTGAAGGAAAATTTCCGGGCCTCAGAGATTTTCTGTGATCTTTGCTAGTATGCAGTGATATATCCGACATTGTTCTGCAAAGCAGACGGGCTCTCATTCGTTCTGGCCGGTCTCCAAGTGCCAGACTTGGAAGTTCTAAAAAGGCCGATTTTGTGTTAGAGTGCAACTCTTTCTCGCAGCCAATTGTCTCGCTCCTAGATTTTAGGCGCCGGCTCATACATGGTGACCTCACTTTCAGGTCATTCATCCTCTTTTCCATCATTTTCATTTCTCGATCAATTCCCGCCAATTGCACTTTTTTGTTTTTTTCAAGTTGCTTAACAGTTTTTTCAAAACGCTGCCCTTGATACATATTTGACGAGTATAGGCTGCCTATATTTGACGTCTTTTGCAGTACATACGATTCGTGTAAGCAATCTTCAGCCGGAGTCCGAGTATGGTTTATGTCATCAACGTGATGCGTTCTCTTGAAATCCATGTGGCAAGGATAATTTCTTCCGATTTAATAGCTACAAAAAAGAGTGGTGTGTACTCAGAATATTTAGGTAGAGTTGAATATTAGTTAAAAGTCGCATTGGATCGACAATCAAGCAGTGAATCATAATTGAATCAAGCAGTGAATCAAGTGAATCAAACAGTGAATCATTTGATTGGGGGTATTTACTCATGTCCAAGCTTTTCCGTTCATTTTCACTTTCAGTTTTCCTTATTTACAAATGGTAGCCCCTCAGATTAAGAATCTATTTTGCAATGGGCCATATTAAAACTAATTTACAGCATATATAAAACTAATAACTACTATTTACGAAAAAAGCAGATAAAGACAAATATAGGAATCAGATAAATAGGATTATGCACGCATGGTCTTTAGCTGTACTGTAAACCAGTTGACCAATGGTCCTGGGTCCAATAAGTTTCACTGCAGAAATACATTGTACTACCGTGTTTGCCCTACGTAGTGGAAAGCTTTCAAGGTTGAGGGGGGGCATGACTCACCTTTCAAGGTTCGTCCCTGTCGGTGAGTCAGTTTCAGGGGTTTGGTGGTTTGGTTCACTCTACACGTATGGTCAGTGACGTTGCGCTCTGTTTGGCCAATTTGTGCACTAATATAGTATATACAGTTATCGCAATATGACTTGAGACCTGGTTCATCTTCACAAGATTTCATTGCTTTAGAATATTCGAACCATTCTCTGCAGCATTAAAACTATAGAAATTCTAGCCAAATATTTTACTTATCAGCAGCAAAGCATATAAAACTGGTATTATTCAAAAAAGAGGCAGGTATGTCTCAAATCATTTTGCAGTAGCTGTAGTTACATACTTATGTTTTGAATTTGAAGAAAAAAAGCACATTTTATTTTTCGATCTAAGAAGGATTCAATGATTGCAAGCCGCGGTACTTGTGGGCTTCAGTACTTCCAACAAGGTTAAGAAGCACTGCTTTACGCTTTAGAAGAAAGACTACGACGAAAAACATGTAATTCTTTTCAATTCTTTAGTACGACATAACCACATTGCACTTTAGACGTACCCATACAAAGACATAAACTTGAAGGAAATACCGTTTAACTTTAGACATATTCATACTAAGACATGAATGAATCAAAAATGCAAGCAAAAAGCAAAAATGAATCTTTAAGGTTAAAGATTCAAGTAGATGAACTTGAGGTTGTTCAAAAAACTAAATATCTTGGTGTTTAGATCGACAAATCCCTGGATTGAAAGGAGCATATTAAGGTAACTTCGTCTAAGGTCTCAGAAGCAATTCAATTTCAAATTCAACTACTACTTACTAATTCAACATCATTACATAACAACAACAACAAACTTTACTTAATTGCAATACTAAAGTTCAATATTATAGGAAAAAGCAAAAACAAACTAAGAGATATAATTAATAAAAGGTCTGATGTAGGATAGCTGAATTCTAAGGAGGAACTCTCTAAGTAGGTTAACTAACGAGAAGAGAGCCCCTCTTGCTTGTTTTTCTAAATAGCATCTGCATAAGCTTAACAGAGGTTAGAATTGTATTCTTCAAACGTTTGCTCGAAAGAGTTCACATGATTTCTAGTAAGTGTTTTTGTAATTTTTTAAAATATAAACCTTGAAGATGAAGTTCTAATTTCCCTAGGAAGTTCATTCTATAGCTTGGCCCCCAGGTACCGAATTGAGCCCAAACCATACCGAAGAGTATTTTTGCGGATCAAATAAGATCATTACAACACGACTGTCTCGTGGTATGATTGTGTACTGTGGAACTTAGAGAGAAATAGCCATGAAAACAACTTAGTGCCAACATTGTCATTGAATCATAAACAAAGGTCAAGAGTTTAAGTTTGAAAACATCTGATATTCTAAGCAATTGTAAACCTTTAAATAAAGGCAAGAAATGTGAGAGAGTTGTCTGATGTGATATGGTCCTGATAGCTTTCTTTTGTAGCTTAAATAGTGGTTCTATATAGGACCTAAAGGTTTGGCCCCAAATAACAATACCATACTGAAGAAATGACATAAACAAAGAGTTTTATATGTACTTCAAGATATCAGTGGAAAGATAGTTTCTGATTTTAAGGAGAATTCCACAAGCCCTAGACAACTTTGACAGTTGGGAAAGGTGATACTTCCAGCTAAGGTTTTCGTCTAATAAAAGGCCAAGAAATCTAATATATGTCACTCTAGAGATAAACCTGTTACCAATTTTTATTGTTGCGTTAACAGGTAGTGCAGCACCAGGAGAGTGGAAAATCATATAATTAGTTTTGTTGGTATTTAGTGATAACTTATTTGCACCAAGCTATCACTTTACATACTTGAGTTAAGTGTTTACCGTTTTAGCAAGCTTTTCGGGATTGTCAGTTTCGTAATAAATATTAGTATCATCTGTAAAAAGGTAGAACTTTAGTTTTTTTGAAACACTGTGTAAATCATTAATGAAGAGAAGAAAAAGTAGAGGTCCGAGTACTGAACCTTGGGGAACACCATAAGCAATCTTCATAAGTTTGGAATCTCTACCATTTACAGAGACATATTGATATCTATCAGATAAATATGATGCAAACCACAAGAAAACATTCCCTCTTACCATAATGTTATAGTTTAGAAAGTAAGATGTTATGATTGACTGAATCAAAGGCTTTTTGAAGATCAACAAATACGCCACATCCATATTTTTAATTATCCAACGTATTTCGTATGGCTTCAGTTATACTTATCAATGCATAATCAACTGCGTGATACTCTTGAAAACCAAATTGTAGGGTATGCATGACATTATTTGATGTAACAAAGGAGTATAGTCTTTTATGCACTACTTTCTCATACAATTTGCTAAATATTGGTAATAGGGAGATAGGTCTATAATTGGATACGATTTCCGAATCTCCTTGTTTGAAAAGAGGAATTACTTTTGCAACTTTCAGTTTAGAGGGTACACTTCCTTTAACGAATGATTGATTGATAAGTTTTGCAAGTGGATAAGAGATGTGACGTTTAAGGACTTTAAATAAATTTATTGGTATACTGAAAGGACCAATAGATTTTGATGAGTCAACATTTGATAGTATATTCTCAATTTCCATGTGAGCAACTTGAGTCAGAAATATTGAATTAGCATTTTTATACTTAAGGTAATCTAGAGNGCAGATTTTGGCGTTCTAGATATATTTTCTGCTAAACAATCTGCAACATTAACAAAATATTCATTAAAGATATTTGAAATCTCTTTAGGATCAGATGAGATGTTTCCATTTTTGTCCTTTATTTTACTATAACTGTTGTGCCACAATTTTTATGAGAGATAATAGTCTTAATTCCCCACCATAATTTTTCATGTTCTGGCTATACGTGGTGAAGTAATTTTGAAAATGTCTCTGTTTACTTTTCTTAAGCTCGTTCGATACTCGATTTCTAAATTTCTTACACAAGGCTATATTGCCTGCAGATCTTTCCTTCCTCAATTTTCTTAAATTCTATCACGAATTTCCATCATCTTTTGAACTCTATAGTCAATCAAGGCTTTCCTTTTAGTTTTGATTCTTTTTTCGAACACTGCTTAGTTGGTGCGTGCTCCTCTACCACTAGAGTAATATCTTTAAGAAATTGATCGTAATTTTTGTTAATATCCGAGTTTTTATTCAAGTAGTTAAACTCTATTTCATTGAAGTCACTGATAAAATTTCCTTCATTATAGCTTGAATAATCTGATTTAAAAACAGCCAACTTGTGCTGCGGAATGTTTGCATTTTTCAGTATTAAAAATTGAGGTTAATGATCCGAAATTTGAGTCAAGATATTTCCATTAATAACATTTGCATTAATTAAGATGATAAATATATTATCAATTATCGTTGAAGAGTGTTCAGAAATTCTCGTGGGATGAGTAATACACAGTAGAAAATTGTAAGAAAATAAATTGTTAATAAAATCATTTGTTGGAGCATGTTCATCATAGGGGAGAAGATTAATGTTAAAGTCGCCCATAATAAAGACTTGCTTAATTCTAAGCAGTTGGGTTGTTATGGCACGCTAAGCCCTTTCTACCAGAAGAGACACTTAGGACCGTTTTCACAGGAATTATTGAACCATATTTTCGCTACTGTTGTTTAGTCTGGGGGTGTCTGATGTCACTGAGATAATCAGTTGCAAAAGTTGCAGAACGGTGCTGCCCGAAATGTAACTGGTAGTAGCTTTGACACCCCTTGCCAGCCGCTTATTAAAGAACTTGGGTGGAAGACCATGGTTTATAAATCCCTCCATTAATTAGCCCCTCAATATATGTGTAATCTATTCACCAGAGAATCCATGCTAACGTCAAGGTGCTTAAGAAACACACTAACTGATTTGAGATTACCTAAGAAAAGCTCGAAAACTTGCCAAAAATGTTTCTCTTTCAAAGGTGCTAAGACTTGGAATGGCCTCTCTGTTGAGCGAAAGCTGGCATCATCCCTGACTATCTTTAAAAAATGTATATAGCATATAATCATTTTAAACCTTGATTCTTCTTTTCTGATGTAGTATAATTTTCTATTTATCATTAATATCCATTTTAGTTAATGTTTTTAGGACCGTTCTAGGTTCACTTTATTTGCTTTTAGATATTGTATGTTTATTTTGTAATCTGTGTTATGGAGGCCACCTTAAAAACCAGCATTGCTGAAGGGCCACCCTCCTAAATTTTGTTTAATGAAATGAAATGAAGACGTAGCCTAGGAGGGTGTTTTGAGACAACGCGCCTCATCATCAGCTAATTAACTGTAAGTACGTGGGGCTTAGATAGCTACAGGGCAAAACACAGCTTCAAACGTTAATGCAAAAATTCTGAAATTGGAGCACAATGGGTCACCCACTCATGGTAGGCAATCAGTGTGACATTTGCGACAGTACTGCTGTCTCAAGTGCACCACAGAAAGGACCGACCATTCTGTAGAATTTAATTTTAACTATTGTAGTGCTTGAGGGTCATTTGTATT
>OLMO02000297.1:4813827-4829449 GCA_900291935.2 Cassiopea xamachana
TATCATTGGGACATTTGCTAGACCGAAGCTGAAAAACATTTATGTTGATTGTAATTGTTAATGAGAAAAATATTTTGAGCTATTTGCTTCTTAGCTTCTGACCGAGGTTACTAGTAGTGTTACTAGTAACCTCGATACAAAAGAAAATTTCATTCCACAACAAGCAGGAAAAGCAAATTAACAGTTCGGTAGCTTTTCTGGTAGGGAATGAAGCTTTCTTGATTGTAGGGAATTTTTGGGAGATTTTGCTATGTCTGAAAGTTTGTCATGTCGAACACTGCTGCACAGACTGATCATGCATAATGCAGAACGACAATGCTTCTTAAGCTTAAAGTTTCAATTCAACGAGGCGCAACGCAGTTATGCAAAAATTTTAAGACATTACTTTTTACAAACTAGAGACAATATCAATTTACACCAGGGACGGCACTACTTGGGGGCCTTGGGAGTCTGTAGCCCCCCACGGTTTTATCGAGATCCCCTTTGGAACCTAAACTTCCATGTACTGTCAGCACCTTTATAACTTCCATGACCTTTTTTAGTTCTTTTAGCCAATACGATAGAAGCTGTCCGTTGTGCATTCTTTGGCTTCCCTCGCTGTCGGTACTTTGGCAGCCCAGCCCCCCAGCAATTTTTCTCTGGCGCTACCACTGATTCAAATATCAATGTCACAGTTTTCTCTCCATCTGATTCAGCTTTGTCAATCTTTTATACATGACATGTCATAATTTGTTTTTACCATTCAATACATGTGTTACACAATAGGTTTACTGTTCCGTGCCTATGAGGTAGTTTTTCTTTTTATCCGTCCAGTCATTTTTTGTGAGTAATCTGTTTCCATGCCATTACCCATCAGTTACCATCTTATGTTGTAATCACCCTTACGTAATAACTCTTTCTTTTTGTTGTGTCATTTGTTTGCTATAAAATCCCAATGCTGTATTATGTGGTTCAGTCGTCAGTAGAAGTCGCAAGAAGAAGTTGATAGTGCAAGCCGTCCCGGAGTTTAAGTTGTCGGTGAGGTTGAGTCAACGTTGCTGTTCTGTTGGTTAACGTTACCGTTGTCGTATAGTCATTAATTGAAGAAGATTATTAGTCTTTGTTATTCCTATTTCGTCACTGCAAGATCCCACAAATAGAACACATACTTTTTAAAAAAAAACCATCATTTTGCCAGAGCCTCGACTTTCTTAGTTTTTCTCGAATGGAAATTTTCTTAAAATTTACTTACCTTTTACTGAAATAAACTGGCTAAAATGGGTTACCCTTTCTTTGTTTATCTTGTATACTCGAATTTGACTTCTGCCTTTAAAATTTTGAATGCAATAATGACATATAATCAATTTTTGGCTAAAAAAAACACTTAGCTTTGAAAATGGAGCCTTGTGATTTTCTTAACATTTTCTCACAATTCTCTTAATATCTTCTTAAGATTTCTTAATATTTTCTTAAGCTTTTTGATTTCTTAACATTATCTTAAGATTTTCTTAACAATTTCTTAAGATTTTCTTGCATCTTCAAAATCAGCTAATTTTTGAAGAGTTGCAAATGCAATGCTTGCTAAGCAACGTTTGTACAACAGTTGAAATAACGTATTGCTATAGGAAGTATTTACTGTATTTGCAAAAGCCACTCTCAAAATAGCATTTTCCAGCCTTATGAGAGTCTAGCACATTTAAGTTTTCGATAGCTCTGCCTGCCTTCCTGCCCCTACTCTATTTAAATAGCCAAAGAACATTGCATTTAAGAAACTAAAATAAATAGTGCTTGGTGGCGATAGAACAGCTTAGTAACCAAGTAATGTCAGGTAGATTCAACCTTACACCCCCCAACCAAAGGGAGCACTTGGAATCGTAAAAGTCGATAGTTTTCATCAACAACGCTCCCATTCCCCCTCCGTATTTCAAAAAATAACAAATAGACCCTAATGTTTCACGAGGGACAAAACCAACTGTTTATGGAATAATGTAGTTATGAAGTCTTACTTTCTAAGCAAGTTTGTTCATGCTTTCTTTTTACATGGAATGCAGCCCAAGACCTACTCCTAAAAAAGTCCTTATTCTTGGACCTTTAATGATCAAATCGTAGTATTAAAAGTTCCTTAATAGTTCCCTAATTTTTGCCGCACATTTTGTGCTATAAACTACAGATTTTGGGATAAAACTATAGACAGAGACAGCATAGCTAAAAAACTGCACGATGGAATACTAGCCACGAACATAGAAAGCAATCTAGGTGAGTTCTCGCTGCAGACGAGTAGATCCGTCTTCCTAACTTCTTAACTGCATGCAGTTATGAAAAATTTTCAAATTGAAGAATTCCATACGGATGTTTCTATTTAGTAGTAACACCTCTTTAAATATTTAGATGACCTACATTTGGGTTCCTTATAAATTGTCTCATTATATACAGAGTATTTTACGTGCAAGTAAATATAATATTTAGTTGTGCGGTTTTTATAATTTTATAAATTTTAACTACCTCAACAGTTCATCCACAGCAAAAAAGATGCGTGAATGAATACCCGTTTTATTTTTTCTAAGAAAACTACCATTTTGCCTGAGCCTCAGTTTTCTTAACTTTTCCCGAAAATGAGCCTGAAATTTTTAAAATTTTTCTTAGCGTTTTCTGAAATAAACTGGCTAAAATGGTTTTACACTTTCGTGATAATATTATATACTTGAATTTGAATTCCATCTTTAACATTTTCAATGCAATAATGACGAAATATCGATTTTTGGCCAATAAAAACACTAAACTTTGGAAATGAAACCTCGTGATTTTCTTACGATTTTGTTAAGATTCTGACCATTTGAGCCTAATTTTCTTATAAACTTTTTTTATATAAAAGAAAGCGTGTATCTCCATCGTGGTTTTTGGCTTCATCGTTGAAAGGATTGACCAAATTGACCGAGAGGTTGCTAGTCCAAAAATCCAAAATTTGTCCGAAGATGTTTTCACCGAAGTGGTTTGCTTGCACTAATCTGTTAAAAAGTTTAATAATTACTGTATGGGAGACCGTGCCCCTTGTCCGCTTCTGAGCACATCAATGATCGAAGCTGTGACGCCAGAAAAGCATAATAAATTTAGCAAATTGTATTGAAATACAGTGCCTGTTTACGTGAGATACAGGATCTGGAAAGTTAATCACCAGTCAATGACGTGAGATAATGTTGTAGGCCTTTGTTGGGAAATGGGGAAATCAAAACAAATTAAACAATGTGCTTCAAGAGAAAACAAAATGGTTGAAATATGATTTCTGAAGTTTGGCAGAAGCAAACAGCTAGAAACGATTTGTTTTGAAAATTGATTTGCAGCAAAAGATATGTAAATGATTCTTATGTAAATGTTTGTAGGAGAAAACTTTTGCTGGGGAATCTGCATACACTCTTTTTTAAGAGAATACCTAAGTTTTCGTTGCGTCTGAATGTTCTCAATTTTATTTGACTTTGATATCAAGGTAAAGGAGTATATTCAAATCTTTGTTAACAAAAGAAGATCGGAACAGAACAACAGATATTTAATGTAGTTTATAAATTAATCAAAAAGCTTTATTATTGGATACACAAAGGTTCTTTTTCTTAATAAAGCCTGAGCTTTGCATTTTTTTGAATTACTCTCAAATCTCAACGATCTTGAGCCTCAATGCACTCTTTCTGATAAGAATAACGGTTATGAAAGTATTAAGATTCAAGAGTCAGAGCTTTTGTGATTTTGAATTATAGTAATGTTTGTAGGCTAAATTTTGCACTGTGGACATAATGTTTATTGCTCTCTTTCATTTCTTTTATGTTTTGTGTTGAAGAAAGAAATCAATAGAGCTTAATCAATTCCTTTGCTTTTGAGGTGAAGTTAAACTTTTATTACTTGAGAGTAATTTAAGAGTAATCTAAGGCTGAAAACCAAACACATTTATGAATATTGAGACTCAGCGAAAATTAAGGTATTCTTGCAGAAAAAGTGTTTACTTGAAAACTCTATTCTACTGGTACATATCGTCACATACATGATTTTTGTTATAAGAAACATGTCTTCAAGAAACAGGAGGCTGAAACTAGGTAAAACATAAGAAACATTCAAGATATATAGGCAGGCTGAGCTTCAAAAAAACCTTGAAAAACTGTTTTACTGGTAAATCTTTTTATCAAACTAGCAAGAAAATATAATGAACATCCATTACATGCCTGAGCATTCTTTTTCTTGCATCCTAATTGGTTAATTTGGGTTGTTATTGTCATTGGAAGTCTTTAAGTTTAAGAAGTATTAAGAAACATCCAGGCTGAAGCCAGACAGCTTCATTCATATAAAAAAATACATGTATTACCATGGCACCGGAGTGATGGCCCAGTGGTAGAGCGTCTGCCCCACAACCGGTAGGTCGTGGGTTCGAGCCCCGGCCGAGTCATACCAACGACTTTTAACATGGTACTCACTGCCTTCTCGTCTGGCGCCCGACATATGAGAATAGAGTGGGAAAGTTAAATCCGCGGAGCTACCAGTGGACCAGCCCCCCACTGTAGCTTTCACAGCATTCGCAGACGCGTGGCCTAGGGCTGTAGAAATGGAGATAGGCGCCGCCCTATGCGCCGTTGGGCGCGGGAAAGGACTTTTGACTTTTTTGACTTGATTACCATGGCAGCAGTAGAGTTTAAAGACAATTATCCCTCGAAGTGATAAAAATTCCCCATTTGAGGTGTAAAAGCCCATAATATGTAAGCCCTCGAAACCCTCAGTTGAAGTAGAAGATAGAGTCCGATTTGTCCTAGAAAATCTCAAAATAAAATGCATTTATGAATGCTGGAATCGACAAGTTTCAATCGCTCACACATCACCTCAAAAAGCAAAGCAGAATTTTAGTAGGCCAAACCTATTCGATATTCAGAAAGTTGATAGGCTAAAACCATTCCGTATTCGATAACTTTCCCAACAAATTTTAATGCCTCCTTGGAAGTTAGAAATAGTGGATGACAACTCTTGTTTAAAATATTCTCCGAAAACAACGCATTAGTTCTTCGTATCTCCATATCTTGTTTTAAGGATTTAAAGATACCTATGCACAGAAGTTAAAGGTATATATGCAAAGGTAGTCTCCTGTGGAATACTCTAGAGGATGAAGTAAAGAGAGCTGGTACCTTCCCAAAATAATAAATGGATCACAAGGTGGGATGGCGATAAACGTCATTGTTTAATTTGTAAGTATTTCTTTTCGCATTTTTACTATAGTCTAATCTTTGTTTTCCTTTGTTTTAATAGTTGGTCTGAATTAGGTTCTAGCAACGATAGTTGTAACCAACTTGAAATAATGATATATGATATGATGTGATATGATGTGAAATGTTACGATACGATATACTATATAATATGATAGGTTTACGGGGAGCAGTGCTCCTACCTACTTTCTTGGAATGAACCCCTGTGCAACAATCACACGCTTTCTACGTGAAAGTTTTTTAATTTTTTGTATATGATTTCGTTGCCATGATAACCAAACTTCGCTCTGAAAAGCTAGAGGGGTACAGAAAAATTGTTCTTGCCAATAATCCTACCTATTAGCGAGTCTACCCTATCAGTGTGTCATATTTCAATCAGAAACAAACTTGTAAGGGATACATTGAGGGAAATGTGTCCAAATGAAAAAGTAAACTGATTTTGCCCGCTACATGATTCTAGAAAATTTCTACTAGGTTCTTGCTCACTACATAAATTCATGCCCTCATAATGAGGGTAAAGAAAAGTATTACCCCTCCTGGTCAATACCTCTAGCTACGTGATTGATACCAATTGGTACACAAACAAGAGGCTACGAGGAGGCACTCGACTTTGAAAATCATAATATAGGCGAAGTTTAACATTGAATCCAGAGACGTAGGAAGTATCCAAAAAGTGGCCGGGGCACATGCACTCAGTTGCACCTTCACGTGCAAAAAAGAGCGCTATTTAAGCTGAAAAGAGGGCACTGTACATACATGTATGAAAAAGTGGGGGCACATGTCCCCTGTGGCTCCCGGTTCCTACGTCCATTATTGGATGATTGATTTCATTTCACATAATCACCTGAAATTATGCAGTGTTTTGAATATATCAACTTTCACATTTTAGGATACATCATTTGGCATATAAACTGAGTTCAGGTTAGCAACAATAAGTTAAAGGAAGCAAAATAGTTCTACAATTGTGTACAATGTACAACCGCTCACCTCATCAACTTGAAATTACAACTCAATCAGCGTAAGAAGTTCCTGTAAGTTATCTTATTCCATGCAAAACGGGCAGAGGAGAACCACTCCATCCTGGCTTCAATCTACTCTCAAACAATTCAAGTTGAACACATAAATGACGTAATTTCGTCAATTTTGCTATGGGATCACAATCTTCTTGCAACGAGGCGTGAGCTAATTGTTCCCTCAAATATTCTTTNTAACATGAGTGTGTGAAGATTAAGGTCCCAGGTCAGCAACTTACTTATACTAATCAAATGGCGGCTATAAATTTTACGTAGCCGAGCGCCTGCAGCCCTTAAACGGATCTTTTATGCATAAACATGATTTGTCTTGAGGTTGCAATTCTTTCGCTCGGGTCTCTGTACTGCCATGACTATTGAGAGATTAACCTTCAACAGTGTGCCCTCACACACATAGGTGTATTGCTAAGCTTTTAACAAGGGAGCTTAAAACAGAGGTTAGGACATCGCGCCCTCACAGAATCATGCAAAGAAACTCGAATTCATTTCTCAATATTCCACTGGCCAAGAAACTTATGCCAGACTATAAAATTAATAATAATAGTAAATATTTTATTATAACATGCACAAATATTGAAATGAGTTTTCAAATCTTGAATAACAATGGATAAATTTGGGAAAAATGTTAAATAACTTAGCATTTAATGGGGGTAACTGAGTTTTCCTAAAGTCTTCAACAAGTTAAAGAAGGGAGACTGCGCCCCCAAGACTACATCCCTCCCCGCACATCATCTGGGTGGTTCAAGTTCCATCCTGTACACTTTTTAGAAAATATTAATCCAGTTTACAAGCAACCTTGTACTTGACAGATGAAAATTTAAGAAACTTTTTAAACTACAAAGAAAGAGCTAAGAAACTTTAGAAAAATAGTACATTGAAGTCGTTATCTGGCTCAGGGTAAAGCTGTACCAAAACACTGGGAAAGGGGCATTGCTTTAGAATACGCGTATAACTTAGCTTAATTTAGGGAGGGGGTCATTATTTATAACAAGGGATGTTACCGAGAAGAGGTGGGTTATGATCACAAAATTTTTCCTATCCATGTTTCTACCAGCTTCAAAAATTCTATACCAAACCATGTAAAAGAGTCGAAATTTAGCATGCCAACCCAACTTTCTGAGAAAGGTTTGAATAATCTTCATGACTTCAAAGAAGAACAATCTAACAATAGCATTTTGTTGGCCAGGATTATACGTTTAAAGCAACATTTGACAGTTGAACCCACCCCTTTGCCTTGTCTAATTTCTTATTATCCAACCTTTGCCCACCTAAAAATTTTCTTTACCTATCCATTTTATCTTCCGTCCCAACCCCGGTTATAAAAAATGATAGGTCCGTTACTAGTGCTGACCGTACCGACGCGTTTGGTGTTGTCGCTGCGAGCCTCCGCAATTTATGCCATGCACTTCAACTTGCTAGGGGTCCATGCCTTATTTTATGTGTATTTGGGCTTTAAAGTCTGAAATATGTCATCGTCTGATTCAGAAGGTGAAGACTGGATTCCTTACAAAGACAGGGAAGAATGGGCAGATGTGAAACCAGTTCCTCAAGATGACGGGCCATTCCCAGTGGTTGCAATTGCGTATTCAGATAAATGTGAGCTCATTTTAATTTGTGTACATCTGTTTTAGATGCTCAGTAGATAGTTGAAAAAGCAAATCATATATCCAGTTTGGCATGGAAAAGACGCAAATTGGTAGCACTAATGAGCAGTCAAGTTGCTCGAAGTATTAAACTGTAGTGAAAAATTTTTGAAGTAGGGGGATTTTATGCAACAAGATTGCACCCATAATTCAGCTGGGGCAAAATCACCTCGACTTTTATCCTAGTGGGACATCGCCAGAAAATTCTTGTAGCGTGATTATGCCAACCATGCAACAATCTTCTGGAAAGACAATTCTATACTTTACTCTCAATCACATGTTATGCACCATTCAAAATGAATCCCCACTCCCCCCCCCACTTAGGGAAACTGGTGGGGAGTTGGCATTGCAGTGTGAACAAAACCAGACAAGTACCCCACTATGTGGGGAGGAATTTTGTAGAGAAAAGTTAAAAATGCCCGTTCCCTGTGGACATTTTGACCCCAAATTATCTGTGCAAGAAGCAGATTTACACTGCTTGTCATCCTGGATCCAAAACTATGAATCCCTGCATAAAGCCCTACATTGCAGTGCCGATATGTGTCAATCCCCCACATAGTGTGGACACAGCAAGCAGTTGAAAGGGAACAGCACCCCACCACTGCCCCACATGTCCCAAAGTGGGGAGGGTGGGATTTGTTTTGACTGGTGCATTACTTCCAGCCTTGCAAAATTCTTATTTAAGCTACTTGCAGCCATGCTATTTCTAGGACACTAAACAAATCCCCCATGCACTATTCAATGTTTCCAAGCTGTTAGCATACCCTTCAGATGTCTAGACAATGAATTCATGCCCATTGGTCACTTTCATCATTTTCCAGTCTTAGAAATTTGCTTTTTGTTAGAGAAGCCTCAAGCCTTAACAAGGTTTATACAGTCTTTGAAAGTTAGGGGGAAGTGCCCTCTTTGCTTAGGTCAGGGAATGTCAGGGAAAGTTGGAGGCCAGCTCCTCTTCAAGCACTTTTCCAGCCATTTATCACGGTCCCTGTCATAATTTGTTATACTTCGTAAAGGTACCCATCTGCTTGACTTTGTATAAGCTAGAAACTTAGAGTACTATAGAAGAGAAATCCATGAAGATGAGATAGGAACTCTTCAATATTTGAGGCCAGCTTCTTCTTGCAAAAATGGAAGTTGTCAAGCTCTACTCAGTTCGATTATTCTATGCTGCCTGTGAAGCTCCCAGAAAAATAGTCAATTGGTTAGCTTATAGTATTCTATTAAAGCTGATCATGGAGCTCTGTGAGAATGATCTTAAGAAGAGAGAGGATTAGAAATACTAAGGCACTATAATTAGAAGTGGGCTATTCCATCTGAAGCCAAAATGGCCTCAAACACCACAGTCAGCAATTTGTTTCATACATAGGATTTTATAATTTTGGCCTTTTTGTCCCTGGCTCCATTGAAAGCATGTCATTACCCTTTTTGTTTATACAGTATATGGACTTGTTATAGCTTTTCTGAAAGATCCCTTTCAAATCTAGAAGATCTTATTGGAGATGGCATTCAATTTTTCCAAGTGTTAACAGCTCTAAAACACAATACCTTGAGAAGTAAAAGTAACAATATGTACTAAGGGGACAAAAGTATTACAACACTTCTGAAGCCAATAAATGGTGGTTCATGCAATGAATTGTATTGTTATCTGATTAAGCTGTGTTTTATTGGCCAATGGGTACACAAATAAGAAGACTGATTCAATGAAGCTTTGCTTCAAATATAACTTTTTTGGCTTCCAGAGTTCTAAATTAAATATTAACATAGCTTTTAAATTAAATTAATATTTTGTGGAGTGGCCTCTTGCTGTAACAATGTTTGAAAGTTGCTTTGGAATCTTTGGAAAGGATGCATAAAGTTGTTTGATGAAGAATGCTGGGATTTCTCACCACTCTTCAAAAACTCTTTCAATAAGTTGTTGCTTGGGCTTTGAAGGATTTAGTTCATTAGGATTAATTTGGTTTTTCATGTGCAAAAGAAGATTTTCAATTATGTTAGGGTTGGGGCCCTGTGCTGGCCATGGAAGGGTACTGAACTTATGGATACTGAGGTAAAGTTTGGCAAATATTGATTTGTGAGGGGTTGTATCGACATATGGGAAGATGAATGGCTCACTGTCTTTAGAATCATTACTTTTGTTCCTTCAAACAAGATATCCTGCAATCTTTCCATGTACTTTTCTGCATTGGTTTGTCTGTCACAAGCAGCATGTTTGCCAAGACTTTAAGGCCCAACAGATCCCCAAACCATGACCTATTTTGAATTTGAGAATTTTGGAGCTAAACATTGTGGATTATCACTTTAATTGTTTTTCTGCAAACTCGCATCCTTTCACGATCTTTTGATGTTGAAAAGCAACAGTCAAATCTTTTTGAAAGACCTTGTATACTTGTACACTTTTAACAATAGCTCACTCCTCAGCCACTTCAATTGTTTGTAACTGTGTCATTTCTTATGATATTATGGTAGTTCTATTGTTATTGAACTCCTCGATAAATTTCTTAGTTTTTGACTCTAAATTTTGCATATTTCTATCTTTGAGCATAGGTATTAACTAAGTACTACTCTTTAAGATTGTAAAACTCCAAAAAAATTGGGCACCATTATGATTAGGGTGCTGTAATGCTTCTGTCCCCCTAGTATATAATACAATATAAAGACCAACTTTGCTATTTGGGTAAAAGTGCTGGGCTCTAACATCTAAGGCACAATCTAATCTTCAAGCTGCCAAGATGAAGGCCCTGAGATTAATGAAAGGGTGAACAGAATGGATAAATTCAGGAATGAAAGGATAAGAGCAGACCTAGGAGCTAAAAGATTGTTGGATGTTTTGGAAGAAGGAAGACTAAGATGGTGTAGGCATGTTATGGGGATGAGGGAGGGGAGGATACAAAGGAGGTATCAACTGTGAAAGCCACAGGGAAGGAGACCTGTTGGTAGGCCTCGCAAAAGATAGCTCAATGAGGCAGATGAGGCACTCAAAAGAAGGGGGCACAGTTTGGCTCAACAGGAGGGAAGTGAAACCTAGAGAGATTGTGAGATGTTCGCCAGCTGACAAATGGGAATATCTGCCAGGAGAAGTGAGAAGTTAACAGCTATGACCTAACTATAGTTGCCAATCGCTTAAAAGAGTATGCAATACTTTACTCAAATAGCAGCATTTAAACTCTTAATCTTACAAAGAAGTTTGCAATCAATCTTTTCTCAAATTTTCATGTTGTACAACTTGTTATTGTAGCTGTACGCAATAAACCCAACTCAAAAGCCTATAATATACAGTGTTCTTAATTGTTTTTTCAGTTCGTGATGTATATGACTACTTTAGAGCTATTTTGAAAATGGATGAAAGAAGTGAGAGAGCATTGCAGTTAACAAAGGATGCAATTTCCTTAAATGCTGCAAATTATACTGTTTGGTAATGCTCATCACTTATTTTAGTTAAAGAATGGTTGTTATAAATTACTCTATACCATTGTTGCATCTTCTAAAGCAGTGGTCACCAACTTCCAGCCCTGATTACCACCCTATCTGGCCCCAGAGTTTGTAGAAAGCATTGATATATTTTGAAGTAGTATTCTATGTGAGAAGGTGGTGCTTGCTTTGAATTTTACAGTTTTTGTAGTCTGCAAAATTTCACTTTCCCACGGCAGCCCAAGCTCAACAGCATGGTCTAAAATTGGCTTTATAATTCCAGCATCTGGCCCCAGCAAGGATAGTTTATAGTAATTTTGGCCCAGATGCACAGAAGATTGGTGACCCCTGTTCTAAGGCAAATCATTATATGTTAGAGGTTCTTTAAATTTTCATTGGTTTGAAGTGCAATTAGATTGAATTGTAGTTGTTTGTTATTATTTATAGATTTATAGAGCATTACTGGTTGCTAAAGGATATTCTAATAGATGTCATGATAAATCAGTGGTGGAAATAAGGAAGTATATGGTGTCTGACATTTTTGGAACTCGATTTGGGTGGAGCACCAGAACATGTGTTGAAAATTCAGGTTTCCAGAATTACAATTAAGTGCAATTTTTGCCAAAAGCATTTTTTTATTTGTGTTCCTTTGGATGTCAGAGAAGCCAATTGTTTAATTCTTGAGATGTGCCAAAACAAGCGTGACTGAGCATGATAGTGCTGATATTGATGCTCCACAAGTGAGAGGTCCCAAAATTTTATTGTTGGGCAATGTAATTCATACAAAGGGAGGATTTTTGGCATTGTCACAGTTTTTTTGTGCTGTGTTACCAGCAGTTTGAGATTCTGTGTTAGGCATTTCAAATGTCAGATGGCTATTTCCACACCTGATTTATGCAAATATATTTATACTTATTTTATTAACACACACAGGCATTTGTCTGGGTGTGTTAAGTGTAATAGTATTTAAGATTTATGATTTTTAAATGTTATTATTCTTCATAGTTATATGTATATCCTCCTTTTCATTATGTATTTTTATGAGTTCCCTATTGCATTATTTGTCATTCTTTTTAAAGGCATTATAGACGAGAAATTCTCAAGTCATTGAACAAGGATTTGGAGCATGAACTGCGTTTTATTTCAAATGTGATCAAGGATCAACCTAAAAATTATCAAGTATGGTGAGTTGGCAATTTATGACTTCTAATTATTGTTTTTTCACCTACTTATGCCACCTTGTAACATAGCTTGGTTTTTGTTGTCAGTTTTCAGTTTGTCTTTGCATGATGCACCTTATCCCATGTGCTTACCATGCCTTATATGGGGCACTATGTTTGAGAAGTTCTCTTTCCATTGTAGTAGTAGCTTTATTGTTTTGCATCTTACCAGAAGTAGAGTAAGTATGCTTTGCTTGAGATTGGCTGTCAGTGTGAGATAATTGAAAATTTTCACTACAAAGAGCATCTATCTTGACAATAAGCTATCACAACCTCAAGGATGCATCTTGTCACTACAATTATTTGCTGGATAAACAGAAACAGCTGCAATAGGCTTAATCTTTTGAGGTCAGACAGTAGAAAGAACATATTTTATGCAGTAATGTAATTAAGTGTTGGGGCCTTCAAGAATTAGGTAAGATTGGTGCTGCACTCCAATTTTCATACCAAAGATGCAAGAAATTTTCCTCTTGAAAATGTCTGAGGGGTCCCTTTAGGGCTTCATATTCTTGGGTTGTGCTAATCAGAACTTANACACTGGTAATGCCATTACATTGGTCATTGCCACAGTCATGCCTTTATTCCACCTTATTCCTAGCTGTTGTATGCATAAATGAGAATAAAATGCTTTTCCTGATTGGTCAGTTCTGCAACATGCTATGCTAAATTTGCTATGCACATATGCACCATAGAAGTTTATGAATATTTCCTTGAATTCTCAATGGAATCTAGCTGTAGATAAATGGAAATAGGCATTTGCAAAATGACATGAATTTAGATAGTGGCAGAATTTGAACTAGCTATTGAGCAAGTGACCAATTGTTAATAGCAGAGATGGACCTTTTAGAATTAGAAATTGTTAATTCAGTTAATGCATCTACAGCTAGGGTGGTTATCAGAAAGTTATAACTACCCCAGGGCCTCAAGCTCCAAGGGGCCTCATAAAGTAAATTAGTTGTATTTTTCCATGGTTAATTTCTAGACCATGAAAATATGGGGGCTTCGTCTTTCTCTCTTGCCCTAGGACCTCTGAATTTTCTTGGCGGCCCTTTGTGTTGCAGTGTTGTCCACTTTGGTATTTGAAACGTATATTTTTTCATTACTCAATAAGTGCATGCAAAAAGTAACTCTATGCAAGCTTTGTATTTGAGCTTCACAAACTGTTTTACAGTATTAGATTTAATGGATCAATCATTTGGATGTCGGATAGATATAGCTCAAAACTTTTATCAATGTGTAGCACGACCTTGTTCTTAGCAATCTTTAAATTGTTCAATATGGAAGCTAAAATACTTGCCAAATGCCCCTGGGACACTTTCAAAAATTTATGAAAAGCAATAGCTTTCTCAGCATTTCAACCATCACGCCTTGATGCACCCCCTTCCCCCTAAAACAATGTTGGTCTGTTCCTGAGACACTTAGCGTTATTGCACATGAAAAATTTTTCTGTTAACGCATGTACTTCTCCCAAAAACTAACACTTTTGGGGGGAGGAGGGGGACGAATGCTCCGTCCAGAATAAAAATATGCAAAGTGTCCCAGGACTTATGGCGAGTATTGTACCTTAAAAACCCGCATTGAAACTGCCGCTGCGCATAGTCCGTACCCTAATCAAAACATTGTAGCGGCCGAAATCGAAGCAAAATTTTGAAGGGTTTTATTGTTCTTAAGCCCTGTAACGTTTGAACTGATTTTACAAGTCTGTTGGAAAGGCCCTGTCGGTTGAATGACCAGCTTACAGGTCAAAAGTGTATTGACCTCTCCATCTTTGCACACATTCGTATTTCTTCACAAATAACAATACTTTAAGTTAAGTCAAGCTATATATCAAATACAAGAATATATTTCGATAATAATTGAAACTGAAGACTGGAAGTTACTCAGTGTTTGCTAAAAAATAATGTAAGTGTTGCCACATGAATGAGTGTGTGTGGTTATAAACCTAGTTGTCTCTATTGTCAATGATGGTACCAACAACGCTTCTTGAACCGGGACTTAAATTCCTTCTTAGCAGTGATGCACTCTGCACGTAGACCGCACCCCTAGTTTTCGACACTAAAATTCGACAAAAGATGCGGGGTTTTACGGTTATTGTTCTGTGGAACAATTGTCATTCAAAAGTTTTGTATCTTCATTAATTCTGGACAAAATTTCTGGTAAGCATATGTTTGTCACTACTACCTCTTAGTAGATTCAACAAAATTAAACAGAGAATAGCGAGCACAAAACTCTTTTTCTTCGCATCAAAAAAACTACAATAACTCAACTAGCGTCTACAATGCTGAAATGCTGGGGAGAAATGTTATTGGCCTGTAATTTGCTTTTAATGATGCATCGTCTTTCTTTTCTAAGGCCATGATGTCGCCTTCTTATGCTTCTTAAGATGAATGAATTGCTTTGCACCGTTGCTACATAGAATTCTCAATGAGAACATAGCACAGAATAGCTTTCCTGGCAAGCTGAAAGAAGGCGACATCATGGCCTTAGAAAAGAAAGACGATGCATCATTAAAAGCAAATTACAGGCCAATAACATGTCTTCCCAGCATTTCAAAAATTTTTGAGAGAATACTCGAAAATTAGATCAAGCAATTCACAAACAGTTTTCTCTCCCCAAACTTTTGTGGTTTTCACAAAAATTATAGCACTCAGAACGCCCTTCTCAGATTTGTTGAGTGCACCAAAAGGACATTGGATCGTGGAGAAACTGCTGGCGCTGAATTAATGGATCTATCGAAGGCTTTCGATTGCATAAACCATGATCTCCTGATTGCAAAGTTGGGAGCTTATGGTTTTGGAAAAGAAGCGCTGACATTGATACATGATTACTTGCATGGAAGAAGGCAAAGAGTAAATGTGAATAGACCATTTAGCTCAAGGAGAACAGCGTTTCAAGGTGTGCCCCAGGGATCTGTGCTAGGATTCCTCTTTTTCAACATTTACATAAACGATCTGTTTATAATCAAGGGTGACACTGAAGTGTGCTTCTACGCGGTCGACACAACATACTATGCACACGACACTGGCGCTGCAGATGTCATTCGAAAATTAGAGACTGCTGTTTGTAACAGTGCTATATGGTTTGATAGTTACTACATGAAACTGAATTCT
>OLMO02000297.1:4845973-4864078 GCA_900291935.2 Cassiopea xamachana
TATATATATATATATATATATATATATATATATACATATATACTTCAGAATAAAACTTTAAAAACCAAGATAAAAACTGTTGTTTGACTGCAATTAAAATCACATGACTCTGAGTTTCACGCATCTGATGATCGCAACCAGCGTGAAACTCAGAGTCATGTGATTTTAATTGCAGTCAAACAACAGTTTTTATCTTGGTTTTTAAAGTTTTATTCTGAAGTATATAACTCTGCCTATAGCATTGAGCACTGAGCACTCTGACTACAATTCTTTTGGATTGTTTATATATATATATATATATATATATATATATATATATATATATATATATATATATATATATATATATATATGTATATATATGCTAAGGTACAGATAAAATCTTATCCACACGAGGCATTGGCGGAATGCTCACTTACTGTCCACCCAGCAATGAATGGGTGCCTGGTGGCAATAATGGAGAGATAAACGCGGCGAGGAATGGATCTTGCCACCTTACCTCATATGTCCATCAGTGCCGTCCTAGAAAGTTTTTTGTGGGGAGGGGGCTGTAAAGCCTACATTTGCTGGCAAATTGGCCGTGGTTTTTAGATTGTGGTGTGTCTGGTAAGCATGAATGTCGCACGTAATTGTAGGGAAACTACATGTTTGGAGAGGAAGGAAAAGGGGGTTTAGTTTCGGAGCTTTGTAGGATCCCCAACTTTGGCTATAAATGTGACCAACGCCCTCTAGCGCCACAATGGTTCCAGAAAAGAGGCGAAGACATGGTGACGTTATCGCCGTACTTCGTGACAATAGAATGGCGCAAATATGCAGACAGAGGTTGAAACTTTGCTTGATTTGCCGACCGAATTTATGTTTGGAGGGTGTCACACCCTCACATCCCTCGTTAGTACGTGTCTGATGTTGGTGGCCCAGGATAAGTGTCCTCTCTCTAGCAAGCAGTTACCTACGCACAAAGATGTTGGGGATCCTATTTTTACATTTACCTTTTTGTAATCACATTTTAAATCTCATGGTCGCATTTACGTATAAAGTACCATCATCCTCATATTAACATATTTAGGCCCGTTCACCAGATGAAATACATCAGTAACATAGATGTTAAGCAACAGAGGTCCTAGCACCGTGCCTTGTGGCACACTTAAATCAGTTTCTTTCCACGTGCTAAAGGAACCATTAATTTTAACCTTGGTCTTCTTTTTGAAAGATAGGTGTGAGTAAGTGTGAGGAAACTTCCACTAAAGCTATGTACATGCAATTTTGGCGCTAGTAGCTAGTAGCTCATGGTTTAGAATGTCAAAAGCTTTTGAGGAACCCATAATTCTATACATAACATTGGCTTGTTCACCTAAGTAGAAATCTATCAAGTATATCTGGCTCTCGTATTGTTTGTGGACGACTGTCGAAAGTAACAAGTTTTGTCCTTTTATTTCCAGCTTTGCCAAAAACTCGCGGAAGATGTTGATTGTATTCGTAAAAATTACTGGAGCTACAGAAGCCGAACACTTCAAGCAAAATTCAGAAAAGACTGAGTATCTGTGAAATATGTATTAGACATAGAGAAAATTTTTTGTTTCATATTTATCAACATGCACACAGTTCACTGAAACATTTTATGTAACCAATATTTTTGTTGAGTCAAAACATTAGAAACCTCAGTTGCTTCAACATTTTATGAATGAGAATGCGAAATAAAAAAAGTAGTAAACCAAAGACTTTCTTGTCATTGCTTACTTATTTCTTTGATTTTCTTCTTGTAGTCAATTAATTGTTCTATTCACGATGATTGTTCATAAAGTAAGTATTTTCTAAGGCCGAAACGCTTCTTGGAAAACGCAGCTGGATTATAAACTTCAATAGAGGAGCCCCGACGAAAAACATACTGAGATCTTTACTTTCTATTTAATGCGACATTCTAGAGTTCTAGATGATATACCAATTTTAAGATGACATACCAACTTTAAGATGACATACCAATTTTAAGATGACATACCAATTTAAGATGTCATACCAATTTAAGATGACATACCAATTTTAAGACATAACCATTGAAGACATAACCGTTCATCTATCTACTTAAGATATAACCGCTACAGACATAACCAAAAGACTTAACCTAGGACATTTCGAGACATGTCTCATCATCAGCTGTTGATAGAAAGGCAATAGGGGTTTATATAGAGAGATAGAAATTATGTTTTAAGTCGATAAATCAACGATTATGTCTTCAATGGTTATGTCTTAAAATTGGTATGTCATCGTAAAATTGGTATGTCATCTTGAACTCTGGAAATGTCGCATTATATAGAAAGAAAACATCTCAGTATGTTTTTCGTCATGGCTCTTCTATTGAAGTTTCTAAGGCTGCTTGTTAAAATTATTTGAACTGCTCTTCGAAGAATTCATGTTCCACACACTGTATATTTTTATCACAATAGGAGCCTGAATTTCGTGAATTCAGAAAGGGACCAATCACTCGTTACGTATCGCCAATTTTGCTTTTTCTGAGACCCTCCTCCCTCTTCCGTAGCGCTCCCTATCAAAAGACTCAAACCATCCTACCGTTATGTAACAAAATTGAGTTACTCTCACCCCCACTTACGGCGTTCTTCCAAGCTCCCTCATATATACGAATGGTAAATGAAAGATCCGGCATTTTGGTGAAAGAAACATAAATGTGTTTGCACAAAAGCTCTCGTGAATGTGTTTGCCAGAGGGAGAGCTTGATTCAACAAAAAAGGCGTTGGTTTATTGCTGGAAATGGCTAGCCTGGAAACTCGCGTTTCGTATCGGTTCTATATAAACACACTGCTTTTTCCGTAAGGCCTCGTAGCAAATCAAGGCATCCCCCTCCTCCCTTGGGGTATTATGTAACGGGTCAATGATCCCTAAAGCTAAACACTTTGAAGACTCTAGATCATATTTTGGAAATTTTATGCCACCTTTGGATTCAGAGTTATGCTTCCGACCCTTTTGACGAGTGTACTGTCTCACAAGTGCATTTAATTTCATTTTATTTAGAAATTATTTCTACAGGGTAGAGGTTACAAAAAAGAATGATTTACAAATCTGCCCTGTTTTTACACTATTTACACGAAGAAAGATAATTACAATAGAAATGAAAAGAAAAAAGAATAAATTAAGCTATAGTCCTTCACAAAATATATTGAGACCAATGCTTAATGTCCTAATACTCTGTTGTTCTTTAATGCCCCTTCCCCTACAAATCAATATTGTGTCCAAATAATCATTTTCCCATCAAATATTGCCCCAACACACCAACAACATTGCTTTGTCGTTGAAAGGGGTGGGAAATCAATGCAGTCTCAGAATTTATGTGAAGGATTGTCTGAAAATTGGAACAACTTGAAATGACAGTCTGCTACATTACGTTTTATTTCTAATGACAGTAAAAGGTATTTGGTTTGCAACAGCGAGGTCAATTTTAAGGAGGAAGTGATTTCATATGAAACTTGGTGGGGTGGGGGTGAGAGGGAGTAGTCGCCATATATGCATAGGAGGGGTGATTAGGGCTTTATTCTTATTAGAAACATCATGTATCAGAAGTTGACCTTAGGCCATAATGCTCTGGTTATGTGTTGGGGAACAAAACAACGGTGGTATTCGGTTTACTCAATTAACCCATTGATAAACAAACGCAACGCAGGTTCTCGACAAATGCAGTCATTACGTACCCAATTTTTTAAAATCTGTTTTAAAGCCCACAAAAATACCAGAAATATGGGAAGTTACTGTCATTTGGTTGTATTTGAACCTTTCTAAGGCATTTTTTGTCTCCTTTGAGCCATCCTAAATTATTTTCCATACTATTATCAGATGCATAGATAGTGGTATCATTCGTAAAGTTGCAAACCTACTAGCTCTCGATCATTTAAATGAAATAATGTATGAAAACATTGAACAGCAAGGGTCCAAGAACTAAGCCCTGTGAAGCACAGCATTTCATTTGCTATCAGGTACTGTAGGTAACTATGCATCAAATTCCAACTATTTGGACCGAATCCAAATTTCATGGGAATAATTATCGTAGTTTTTATTGCCAAGAGGTTTATGTCAATACTCTCTTCGCGCACCAAAGAGATCAGAAATGCTCGCTGAAGAAAAGAATCACATGGAATGATAGTCATGGCATATATCGCTATTAGCTAACTATGCAATAAATATGTATGTCTACATATTTGTATACCATGAAACGGGGACATGTCCTGGACACGGTCATGCCAGAAGTGCTGTTTGACAAAGTTCTGTGAATTGATACACTCCTTGTTGGAAATCTCCACAATACCTCCAGCTATGCGAGCACTGCTATCAAGAAAATCAACGTTTAGAGGCTGCTTGGAAAAAACGGAGATCAAACTGCAACTTCTGTCAGATTTACTGGTTGTGAATGGGCACGATGTGGAAGAGGTGTGATAAAAGTTACCTTTTTGGCTAGATTACCTTTGGATCTGTGATAAGAATTCGAAAGATTAGGTAACGTTCTCTGACTTAGTGGCTTGATTGTAATTGTGCCACCTGTAAACCGTGGCATCTTGCATTGAATAAGGGATGTAAAGGACCGGCGAAAATCAGGACTGCGCACAGCGTAAACGAAGAAATTCATCATTGAATTTGAATAGTGTAGTAATTTGAAAATGTTGATCAGTGATTTGGGAATCTTCTCACACCAATTTGAGCAGTTGTAATATATAATATTTAAAGTAAAAAATGGTAACCAACATAAAAGAAATAGGCCAATAATTACGAGGATCATCCTTGCAATTTTCATGTCCTTCTTGACGTGTCTGGTTGCCAAAGTAGAGCTTTTTCTTGCAGCTCTAAGCATAGCTAAGTGACAGCTGCCAATGAGCAACGTAGGGATAGCAAAGTCAATTGAAAACAAGAGGTAAAAGTAGACGTCGTCTTTTAGTCCCACGAAACCAAGGCTGGCAATTACTAGGCCTAGGAACCAAGTCAAGCCTAGTACCATGGCAACAGGCTTCCTAGTAAGTTTGGAATAGAAAGCTGGCCATTTGACGGCAACGAGGCGTTCAATTGTAAGTGACACGAGGTTTAGAATTGATGTGCTTCCAAGCAAAATGTCCAGAGCTTGAAAAACCTTGTATTCTAGTAACTCTCTTGTACTTTCGTCTGCAGGAACTATTGACAAAACATTAAAAGCAATAGAATCACTACTTCCTTAGATATCATTGTTATGACTTTAGAAAGAATGGCATATTACTCCCAAAATTGCAGAAGGACATATTACCCCCAAAAAATTTGCATACAAAAGTCAGACAAAATTTGCAAAAATCACAAATGATCCTAAAATAGCAAAAGCTTATTGTAATTTTTGAAATCATTAAAATTTCCTACATTTTATTAACATTGATGCATGCCTTGGTAAACACATCCAGTCATGAAAAAGAGCCTCGAAAATGCAAAAGAATGGAGGACCTTCAGTGGCAGACACTTCGGGGGGGCGAATGGGGCCGTCGTCGCCCCCAATCATCATCGACTTCCAAAAGTGCGATAAAAGATTATAGTAGTGCTTCACAGGAAGCAATAATCGACAATGTACAAGCCAGTGTAGTGACGTGAGATTGCTTTTTGACCCTGTTTACACTAGAGAAAATGGAACGGTTCTTTTTGGAATCTGCCTCTTGTGTAAGCGCGAAACGGTCCCAAATGGTTGCGGAAGTAACTTCAAGGGAAAAGAAATGTGTACTCAATCACAATAATCCAGCTTTCTTCGGCATTTGGCGCGTGAAACAATATAGCAAGCAAAGGAATCATATCTCATTTTCATATCCGTTCTCTTTTGACTCCATTTGGTTTGGTTCTGCCTACACTGGGACCAAACGGAACCGTTCTAAATGAAACCGTTCCTTCAACCGAGACAAAAGAGCACGGATAGTGGTTCCAAATGGCACGGTTCCAACGGTTCTAGTGTAAATGCAAGGTCCATTGGTACCAATTTTGGATCGGTTCCATTTGGCCCCAGTGTAAACGAAGTCTTTGTCAGCGTTGGGGGTCCAAGAATTCAACAACAGAAGGACAGGCCTTTTACTTACAGTGGCATACAGACATAGCTTTGGCGTACAGACTTGGTCGGTGTGACTTTTTCCTTATTTGCTCTAGGTCGTCAAAAAACAGGTTAGGGGATAAGTTTGCCTCCTAAGCATAAAGATTAATGATGAAAACAATTCATATCCTATTTTGCAGAAAGACCTCTTCCGAAGTTCTAGAGGGCATGACTTCAAACCTTTTTCTGGAGGCGTGCTTCCAGACCCCCAGTTTCCTTCAATTCTCTTTGCATGTGTTCATGGCTATAAACTTCCCACCTATTTTGTCTTCTTCCAAAATCATGCTGATCAGATTTTCTACTGCAAGTTGCGTCTTGGCTTTCGGGAGTTTTTCTCCCCCCTAATGTCAAGATGTCCGCCATAAGGGAGCACTACGTATGAAAGTAGACAATATGATGAAAGCTGAGGCACTTACGTGTGGCAATGTAGAGCCAGTAAGGTCCGCTAATTATACCAATTAATAAATCTGCAACTGCAAGGTTGACGATGAAATAGTTCGTGTATGTCCTCATTCTGCTTGGCCCCAATGCGAAGGAGCATATCACAAGACTGTTTCCCGCCAAAATGCATATGATGATTATGCCAAGAAGAGCAGAAATAATAATTTTAAATGTCGACATCATTCTAGAACAAGCAACAAAACTTTTATCAAAAACTCCTTGTCAATGACATGTAAATTACAGTTAACTTTTTTATAAGAAACAAACTTTCTGGCTTCAGCTTGGATGTTTCTAAAAATTTTGTCAAATCGAGCCTTAAATTATTCTGAAAAGTTTCTTAAATTCTGAAGACTTTCAAAAACAATAAGAACACAGACTAGGCAACTGTGATGCAAGAAAAGATCAAACATTACGAAAAATGGAACAATAAGCAATCGTTGGGTCCGTTCCCGTCAGAAGGGGAGGGTGGAAGTATCAACATCAATAGACCAACATCATCAATATCAATTGAGTCATTGCCACTTCGAGGCTATAACGTGATGGACATCTATTCAAAATATTATTTCAAATATCTTAGAATGTCATGACAACTCTGTAATAGCACCTGTAGAGTAGGTAGGGGCCAAGTTCAAAGATTTTCCAATAAAATTAGAAACCTTTATCTTTATGAAAAGCAAAAGTTCGAAAGTTTTCCAACGCAACATTGAAAATTCCGAAAATCCTAAAAGCCTTGTCAGAAACCACAAAATTTGTATTTCTTGTTCCAGAGTAACTATAGCTTTTGGTTTTATAGTGAGCTATTCGCTGAAATTGGGATAAAGAATAGAAATCACCAGACAAGACCAAAAATTGATTCTTTTGACGTTCCGAATGGGACATAATGAATTCCAACAAAAAAAACCCCAAGAGCATACAATAAGTATAATATTACTTAGTCTCCAGAAGCCATTCATCACAGTTGTCTTGATCATGGAGAATATTTAGAGCCAGCCATTTAGTTTAACAGGCAAAGCAAAAGGCAATTTTTATCTTGGTCAAGTATTGCCATTACACTGAGTAATGCTTTTATCAGTGCTGTGCCATTTGTAGCAACTCAATGGAAGTCATATAAAGCTCTAACTAAGTGGCCAGGAATCCCTGCCCCAAAGGGTGTAAATGCTAAAACTTGGACATGACTTAAAATAAGCATTTACCGTCATATGTCACCATATGTATGATGGCCTCCATCACAAACTAGTCCCACTGTTTCCAAGTGTATTTGTTTTCTTTTTCAATGCATATTTTTCAGAGAGTGCTGAATTCGTGACACAGGAAAGTGAGTTCTTTTTCATTGTGCTTTTGTTACGTAAAAGCCCTCTATGTTTTAGTTTCTGCTGTTTGCTGTCTTCACCTAGCTTTTATGTTGCGTATTCAATAGGTTTTTCACGGAGAACAATAGGTATGTTGCAAACCCATTGTTGGGAATTTCTCTTAGCTGCCATGTGTCCTGTCATATATCATACACTGTGCGCAGGCGCAGAACTAGGGTGTTTCCTTTGGAGGACATGAGGCATAGTTCCCCAACAGAAGGGCATGTTCTATCTATTGCAAAAGGTGTACCATTCCAAAATACATTACATTCAAAGCATAGGACACCATAAAAAAATTAAACGCCACGGGAGGAGCATCTAGTATCTATTGACTAGCAAAGTTCTTTTCATCAATAGTCGGGTGTAGCACCCCCTATGCACATCTTGACCTTCTATATCCTAACCTAATTTACTATTCTTCATAGCTTAAACTCATAAAACAAGTAGTACCATCTGAAGGAATTTTCTTGACAAGCAAAGATGGATGGCTTTTAATGTCCATAACTTTCGATCTGCGTAAGATGTAAAAGTGCTCCTTCTGGAAATGTGAATTGAAGTCTTCTAAGCATGCCTGCAAAATATTTTTCCATTATTTGAAACTATGTGTTAGCAGTTTTTTGCAAAGTGAGTACACTATTTATCCCCAAAACACGCTTCTCGAACGAATTCTTGCAACATCATTGACAGGAATCCTTCGATAGTGATTCGTATGCTAGCCAACCAAGATTTGACGCCTATGTTATTCATCATCATCATTTCAATTTTTCAAAGGGGGTGGCCCATTCAGCTAAGCTGGTCTACAATGGGCTGTCTATTTACAAAATAAAAGCTACAAATTTGCGAAAAAAAAGAAAGAAAAAAGTGCATATTTTAAAAATTCTACATTAATGTGTATAGATATATAAAATAACTATTTACAAATATGACTTAAAAGATGCCAGAGACGGTGCTCTTATAGCACCAGCTGAAAGACCATTCCACGATTCTGCTTCTCTGAAAGAGTATTAGCTTTTTGCCCAGTATTAGCTTTTTTCAGTGACAACTTCAAATCCCTATCAGTGTTTTTAGGGTTCTACAAGATTGCTGAAAATTTCGAATTAGAAGTTGACGTGGGTAATTTGGAGAGAGGTCATGGAGAGACTTAAAAGTTATAAATTTTAGCTAATTTTCGTTACGTTTGCTAATTGATCTTAGACCATGGTTTGCTAATAGTGGTTTGGCAGGGGGTGTCGAATGCTATACAACCAACGATGGTTTGATAATCAAACCGAAACATGGTTTGGAAATTGAAAAGCGTCGTCGCGTTTCTTCTTGCACTCTCTGATTTTATTATCTTAAATAAACTTCAGGTAGATGTAAACGACAAGAAAAGCGTAATGCGACAGGTATCAATGTAAGCAAACCTGAAGAGAAGACGTTCATAAAAGCAACTTGTTTGTGTGCGATCAATTTCGTCTGTTCTCGTAGACTCGACAGGTTCCAACAGTGAATTCTCCGCAATATGTACTCTCCATATAAAGTCACATTAGTTAATTTGATGTCAGATGTGGGATGATTTGCAGAGTCTAAGCTCATTCAGGTTTCTTGATTTGATGTTAGACTTTAAGCAAACTTCAGGTTCAGTTTCTGTCTTTAGTTTTGTTATTTTTCGCATGGCTACATAAATTCTTGGTTTGAATTGTCCATCAGTGCTCATTCCTTTAGTTGTATGCTTCGATGTATTGTTGTGTAATTCATAAATTGATTAGCCTAATCACAAATTTCACATCCCACTTGTCCTTAGTTATCTTTAACGGCCATTTCTAGTTTGTCAGCTTTTTCCACACTATTTTCTTCCACGTTGATTTTCATTCCAAATTATTTCGTATATCAATGTTCATATCGTTCAAATTCATGAAGTACTACGTGTCTGCATTTGAAGTCGATGGTCCTCTTTCGTTCAAATTATCTGCGGTTGTTAAATGGCTGTATTGCTGTACTTTTCCAATCTACTCCAACAAGTCTAGGTTTCACATTAAAGTCATTTATTTATTTTGAAGATACGGGGTATCGATCTCATTAGTTAGTCTTCCATATTTCTTGCACTTTCATCTCTTCATTTCGTCGTTCCATTTTCCACAGATCCTTTAGGGCTGTGTCCTTGTAAACATCAAGCCCCGTCCCCACTATTCAATAAACCCAAAATGCATCCTGGTAGTTATATTCAGCGCCACATTCAGTAACGAAGCAAATCATGGACGACTGTACTTCAGGGTCTTTTTTTAATGTGCAGTTGTACACAAAATGTGCAGTACTAAAAAGATTTATGCAGTTTAAACGAAGGACATATGCAATTCTAAAGGTAACTATATAGTGACCTAAAGGTTTAAGAAAGTAAATAGCAGTAAAACTGGTAGATTTAACTTTGAACTGATAAGAGAAATGCAATCATAAATGGAATTGTTAGAGGTAAAGGCATTTGCCTACCCCTTCTTGCCAAGAGCAGACTGTTCAATCCCATCTGCAGTCACAATTTAATTCTTCAACCCTGCATCGCTGAATTTTTTGTGCAGTCTAAATTCTTCTCGAAAAAACCTTGCTGTACTGAAGCAAAACTTCAAGGAAGTCCGGATTCTAGCGCTAAATTCGTCTTCAAATAGCCTCGTCAAGCCGCAACATCAAGTCAATTTGTTTTGAGGAAGATAAATTGGAATGTGTTTTATCCATAGAAGACCATGGTTTGATGTAACAGAGCAATTAGGTGTTCGAGCCATCCTCATAGTACGTGAGCAGAGAGGGGCCCGGGAAAAGCGGGCTCCTGCCAATACGCAATACAGCTGCAGCAAAACATCAATCCGCACCAAAAATATCATAGATTCTTCAAGTTTCAACATGTTGACATCACGAATGTATCTACATTTGAAAATTTGGAGCATAGATTTGTTATTCATCACAGTCAATCAGACAGCAGGAACCTTGAAGCCTAGAAGGGGGGCTGTGGGCCGAGGCCCCCCATTGTTTTGTTAGTGTATGATATCATGCAATAAGTAGCCTTTCCTATCTCTAGATTGAATGTATTTTCATATTCAAAAATGGGCTTTTTGCAACCTAAGGGTGTAGCCACAAACAATTTTAAGGGACTCCGCCCTTGACTCCCACTTCAACACTCGAACAAGAGTTCGTAATTGATCCCAGCCTTTTCCCTTAAAAATGTGTTCCCGAGTCCCTAGACTGAATGGATGTGCTGATCTTCCAGTTGGAGTAGCTGACGGTTGCAACAGTGTATGAAGCAACAACTCATTCAAGCTCAGCCATTAGGCCAACTGATTGATGGACCCTCTCAACGAGTTCCTATGCAATAACGGTAGCTATTCTAAAAATGTGCAAATGCTCAAGTTTTGCTAGAAACAGATTGAATGTGGTCAACCACCGCACGCTATCTGGAGGGGGTGAATTTGAAAGTACGTACATCTAGAAAATATGCGTTTCGGTACAGGGGGGAAAGGGGGGAAAATTTCTGAAAATTCTACTTTCGTGCTATGGGGATGGCTCCGTTAGCAAAATCGGAAAAGCATTAAAGACGTTTCCTCTTCCATTGGTGGCAGGCTTTATTAACTGTATACTGCTTAGTTTTATTTTATCTACTTTCTCTACATATTTTACAGTGTTCATACAGCTTTTGTGGCTAAGAATTCCCTGATTTGTTGTATAATTTATACAGTTTTTCCTGAGTAATTGGATGGATATATATATACATTTTCCCTGATTTATTTTAAAATGCTGTTTTTCCTTGACTAAGTATCAAAAAAATTTCGTATCTACAAACTCTATTCGATACTTGGTCAGGGAAAAATGCTTCTAAGGATTTTGAAAATAAAATTATTTTAATGGACTTTTAGTTTCATCTTTTAACATCCTGCTATTCAACAATACTATCAAAAACTGTCATGTATTATGTATAGTCATAAGTTGAGGTTCAGGTCCCTAAACAGCTGAACAGGATTGGGGCCACAGTTGTAAAAGTAAAGTTAAAAGGTAGAGGGTGTTTGTATGTTACATATATGGTCTGTAGGCAAATAGGGGTCTGGGAGCTTGTCCCCAGAAATATTTTTTGAGTTACCGCCCTCTAGAACATCGGAAAACGCCCTTTTGCAGAATGGAATGTAGTAGTTTTCATCATTGATCTTCATGCTAAGATGGTGAAACTGGCTCCTCTGCCTAGTGTCATCGAAATTTCAAGATTTAAAATGGAAAAAGAAAAGGCTGTGCCTACCTTTTCTCTTTGCTACTACGCACATAAGTAAGACAATCTCCTATCAGCATATTAAAGAAAAGGCTTTTATTACCCCAGATATCTGGCATTGACTACATGGAATAAACTCAGATTCCCTAGTAAGGTCTCCATCTACACAAACGGAAAATATCTCAACACAAGTGCAAAGACTGCCAAAATGGTTTAAAGTTTGTTGATCAACAAAATCAGAATATCTACATGCCACATATTTGTGTGGTGATGCTCCTAGGCTCTAGATTGGGTAAAAGTGAACTGAAAAATGATAGAAAGTACAATGTAGAGTACTATTATACGTAGGATCAGTGAATAATTGGTGGCAATACCCCCGCCCCTAGTGTCTACGAGCCTGTTGGGGCTGACTGTACAAACCCTGTATTATATTCACATTGATAGCTGGTCTTAATTAGCTTTATATAGCTATGTATCACAGTGGTGTAGCGTGACTTTTCGACTGGGTATTCTACCATAGGGTTTTAATTGAATCATGGCATGAATGTGTCCCTAGGAAAGCCCGTGCTTTTTGGATGACTTTGTAAGGTTGCTTACATCGCAGAAACCCCTGTTTGGAAAAGATTGCTCATATTTCCCCAAGATTATCTATCTACTTTGGGTGTCTTGAGGAATCGAGAGTTCACTGGATGACTCCGCGCGTTGATGTTACTGAGATATATATGAATAAAGAAAAGCTAATTACAGCAACAACATACACACAATCAATCCAAGAGTTCTTAACTCAAATGCTTCCTCGAAGCGTACTGTTCAATCTTAACGTCTCTTCTCTTCTCGTGTTCTCAAATTTCTTTGTTCTCAACTGTGTTTTCAGTAACTCTCCTTCTCGTAACTCGTGTCTCATCAATGCGCTTGCTCCATGGCACATGATATAGCAATTCAATTCACTTCATAACATCGTTTTATTCCATGGGCCTTTTTCTGAAATGAACAGCAGGTAAGGCCAACAGTATAGTCTGTTGTTTGATACTGGTCCTGTGAGCCACTCAATCCTCTCAAATGATACATCCATAAAATGGCGAATAAAACCACCTTTACAGAGCTCTGTTATATTAATGCAAGGCTTCGACCTACCCTGGTCAATAATTCTCTTTTTTTCAGCAACTGATAACGTTGAAAATAACTTTCGAATCAACGATGTGACGATTTCGCTCACCACTGATTCCGCCATAGTCAACTAAGAGAAATGCATCTCGCAAATCAGGAACAGGGCCTAAGCAACAAAGCCTAGAAGATTCTCGAAACTTCTACAAAAGGCCAGTCTTTACAAAAGCTACTGGCCAATAGCAGAGAATGACTGATAGGTTGCAATGTTGATAAAAAACTAAATATGACACGACTCTAAATACCTTTTGATTGTGCAATGCAAATCTAGCAGCCCACACTACGTAAACAGAAGAAGACTTTAGAAGCAAAGGAGCTTATATGTATTTGAAAACATTGGGGAAATTTTCGAGGTCAATCAGTATTTTATTCATGAAATCAAAAGCAGTGAAGTGAAATTATAGGTTGCTCCTTACATCTCAAAATGAAACATTAAAGAAACGTGACCAGCGTGCAACTTAACCTGTACGAGCTACCTACCTTTTATGTCTATTTTTTCTGCTTCTACCACATGAGAGTATATAATTCTGAACAGAACTTACTTGCTGAACATGCAACCTTTCAAATTTCCTGTTATACTTGTCACGTTTCATTTCTACTTCCTTTTCGATAACATCTCTACCACTCCAAGTACTATACCACAGCTCATTTTTCATTAGCCTCAATGTGAGCTTTGACCAGTGGGAGACTGTATGCAGCAAGATTTCCTGCGTATTTAGTCTTTGTTTTAGCTCTTTAAGGAAAAATTTATTCATGAAATGGAGCATTTTGATTGGCGGAAACACCTTTCCGGGTATTCACTGCGTATTCGTGACGAGCGCCTGTTTTAACATGAAGTTGTTGTTCGGTCCTCCGCATCGCTTAATATACCTGCTTGCTTCCATACGATTCGCATCTGCACACCTACTCACCTTGAATATATATTTAGGCAGGTAAACTCGTTGAAAAGGAGTTAAATTTGCCATTTGAGTAGGCATTTGAGAAAAAGTAATGTTATCGCGATATAATGCCGATTATTATTTTTTTCTGAAAATTGGAGGGTATTCACTGAATACCTTGAATACCCTGACGCTACGCCACTGATGTATCATTGTAGCCAACTTAGAATAACTTATTCATCATTATTATATTATTGTTGAACATCATTAGCACATTCAAAAATGATCAAAATTCTGAGCCAATTTAGGTTTTTCAGTTGCACATAAGAGTAAATTTTCGGACGTGCTAATGACGGTTTGCACTACAAGTGCACTGGTAGTATAGATTTTTCGACTTGACTTCAGGATCAGTAAAATCTCCATTCTTAGGAAGTTATTTCATTTTACCGTTAACCATTACGTTCAAATAGACCTCATACAAAAGTATGGACTCTGGTTTGAGCAAGTTTTTTTGTTTCAACGTACTTGGCACAAATGAAATTGCTACCTATAAAGCTTTTAACAAAATTAACCAATTGTGATGTTACGATGCTAATATTCAATGAAGCATCGTAATTTTCATGCGAGTGATTATCGTAGTCGTTTTTTCCAAAGCTTTGCACGAAGGTTGCGTCCAGTTTTCCTTTTATCCTGACCATGACCATTTATTTCAAGAGTCAATGTTTGACCTTTTGCAAAGCCCACAAAGATAAGCTAAACATTGCCTGGATAAGCTGCCATTTGGTTATGGACTCCGGAGCACGGGGGCGAAGGGGAGCAGCGCCCCTCTTACCCTCGAAGAGCGGAGTCAACGGGGGCAAAAGCGCCCTTCTTATGCTGTCTTCTTGCATTTGTTCTTCTCCCAGGATTGACCCCCTTCTATTCTCAGGAATTCATGACTTGCCACGAAATGCTACAATGGTTGGTAGCATATGTTTGTAACATACAAACATATGCTTTCAACCATTGTGTAACCCTTAAGTTAAATTTTGACGTTATTATGAAGTCATACTGTTGCTCTCGCGTCCCTGCACTTGGTTGTATTTAAACCATTCTAAGGCAAAATGCTTTCAATACTATTATCAGACGCGTAGATAGTGGTATCATCCGTACAGGTGCAAATCTGCAAGTTCTCTATCACGTAAGTGAAATCGTTAATCAATGAACTGAAAAAGGAAGAGCCTGTGGAGCATAAGTGCCATTTACCTTGGCCCTTTGCAGCCTTTGTTCAGGTAAATATATATTAAATTCAAACTGTTTAGACTAAAACCAAATTTGGTGGGAATAATTATCGTGGTTGTTGTTGTCCAAAGCTTTATGTTCAAATACTCAGAGACGCTCATCAAAGAAAAGAATCACGAGGAAGAATAGTCTAGGTGTATCATAATGCACTAATTGACTTGCATTCAATCGGTTCAAACAAAATAAATTGTAACTAATTTAATCCATTATCAGGAAATTCTCATTCAAAGCAAGATTGAAATAAATGTAATCAGTGTTAAAGGTCACCAGAGAGCGCAGGCGATGATTACGTCACTAAATATCGCAATGCATTACCCTATATACAGTACAATACATTTCCATTTAACTTACGTAAGTCCATGTACTACAGGCACGTACCGGCATGAAGGCACGGGGGGCGATGCCCTCCAAATGAAAACTTTTTGGTTTTGTTCCCCCAAAAGAATCATTAACCTGGAGATCTACATTAGAAAATAAGGCTTCTGCTCCTAAAAAGTCTTTGTACAGGCAGGTTTTGCTTCCCTACTCCCAGGGCATTTCCTCTAGTTACGTGCTTGCTTTGTTACACAACGATTTGCTAGAATTGAGTAGACTGATTTGAATCTAGCTAGTACCTGAGTGATTTATAGCGCACTCAACACAAATTAGCGTTAATTTCTTGATTTAATTTTTACAATTTCAGATTTATTTGGGACGGTCACACCAAATTGAATACATGCCACACACGCATAGGCTGTAGCACATACAAGTAAATTAGGGAACAACAGTTGGGACGCAAGATCGAAATGTTCTGGGATAATCATTGTCCTCTTGGGTCCTATACTGAGTTCTAAAAGGCGTCCAAGCTACAACACTTCAATTGTGATTATATGTAAATGTAATAGTACAGTTGTGCAATACAGGGTGTCTGCTAAAAAAGGAAAGTCGCTTTCCATAATGCTTGCTTGATTTTTCCCTGACTTCCGATCCTACATTCCCCGATGCAATATAGATCCTGAGCAAAAACTCCTCATTATGCTTATCACAATGCAAGGCTACGTAAGCAAACTTTCGCCTATTTAAACAGAGTGTGCTCTATTTACATCATGGAAAATGAAAACGAACAATCTCAAGATGGGCATGTGTTTTTCTCGCACACAAAGAAACCGATTGATTGAAGAAAGAAAAACAAACATTTTCTCTGATACTTCCCTGATTGTCTCTAGCATTAACGGAATTCCCTGACTTTCCGAGATTCCCTGACTTTCCGTTTTAAGCACAACCTATTTTCCTCCCTGACATTTCCCGGAAGTCCCTGATTTAGCAGACAACTTGTTATATCAAAATAATGTCGCAAATGTTACCATCGAAATAAACGTTGAGAACTTAACTGTCAAACTAAGCATAACTTTTACACCTTACTATGCAAGTGTATTCTACATGTATCATTTATGGTTCTCAATAGGCTTTACTGATGTTAGCTTAAACATTTCCCACAGTGCAATACCTATTCCTATTGCAGTGACTTAACATTCCACAAAAACTGCTCTTCAGAATTCACTGTCCTAATTGTCGCACCTCATTACACCAACCATTCATAGCAATTAAGCTGATGCTGCTGTATGGCCTGTTTGATTTTCTCAATAAGACGAACGGCTTGCAGTAAAATATTGAATAGAAGAAAGTGGGTATTTTCTGATGCAGTACCAATAGCATTGAGGCAATGCAAACAGATTGTAGAAACTTTCTGCTAAAAACACATACAGTTCCCTACAATAAAGTCAAAGAGTAACTACATATTCATATTTACACTAAAATTGATTACTTAAAATTAATCGTCCACAATGAGAAACTGAATGCACTTACAATAAAACATATTTCAAGATTGCATGGAAATATATAGCGTTATGCAGACAAGCACGCCGGAACGATAGTGCGGCAAGGGGGACTAACAGGAGCAAAAGGGCACCGACTTACATGGGCATTAGGACCCAAGGCACCTCTTTGAGACATTCTCGTTCCATCCTTTACCAAGGCCTATACTTCACAGAATTCTAAAAATTGATCTCTTCCAATAATGTTTTGCTTGTTTACATAACTTATTTGATCTCCTTTTGTATCATATCAATGTCTAAAAAGGGATTCTATTGCATTTCAAAAAGGGCACTTTTACTCCCCCTGCTCCACCAAATGAAAGGAGGGCGCTTGCTCCCCTCTGCCCCCCTCTCCAGCGTGCCTATATGCAGATGTATTTCAAGAAATTAATGGAGGTAAAACTGGTTGTGTTATAAGGAGTGGCGTTTGAAAACAATTTCAGAGTGTAAATACTATTTCCACCATTTCATGCAATCTTGGCACTCTGTGATAAAAATCTTATACATTTCAGGTAAGAGTGAAATCTATAAGCAAAATATTCGTACACCATAAATGTAAATTATGATAGCAGATTAAATTGCTTTCAGTTTTACCATACCCTAGCTTCTCTGATGGTAAGAAGCCGACAATCTACTGGGATCTAACATGCGAGCACGCTTTTCTAAATTTTGCGGCTATTGTTCAGTCACAGGCCCTTGGAACTAAACACCTTTTATACCAAAGTTTCTCTTTAAAAGATCGTTTACGTAAGTCACGATCCTGCGACCAATATCATATACACTCATATATATTTATACATACATACAGACATATATATATATATATATA
>OLMO02000297.1:4864120-4880221 GCA_900291935.2 Cassiopea xamachana
ATATATATATATATATATATATATATATATATATATATATATATATATATATATATATATATATATATATATATATATATATATATATATATATATATATATATATATATATATATATATATATATATATATATATATATATATACGCTATTACAACGATGACGTCACAACTGAATACGACATAACGAGGTTATGCTGTATACACGTATGCTGTATATTCAGTTGTGACGTCATCGCTGTAATAGCGTACCCGTGTATTATAGCTCAGTGTTGACAGATGTTTGCAGAAATGGTTGGGGCCAAAACCGAAGGCAGTCAGTCTATAACAAGTTGAATGTAAAGCAAATACTCGAATCAAAAACGAAGATCCCATTGACGCTATCTGTTCAAAAAATATACAACGGACTTCTTTGCATTCTGAAGTAGCCAATCATGAAATTTCTATTTAAATGTGCACTATTATCGATGTGTATTAATTTCTTAATCTTCCCACTTTTGCACAGATGAACCGTATCCGAGTCTTTGTCTCATGCATTTCAGCATCAAAAAGTGGCAGAAGTGCGTGAAAGCATATAACATTCAATACATAGTATAGTAGTCTGGTCGATATTCCATTATTCCAGTTATAAAGTACTTCGGATAGAAATAATTAGATCATTCCGTCCCTTGAAGTACATTATATTCGTATTACGGTAGGCCATGGGAGATATGGCTCACCAGAGTAATATGGGTCTTCCTTGAAAGTCTTTCATTTGTTTCGACTTCTATGTAACTGTGAGCCATTGAATAGTTATAACTCATGATCCTAATCTTTGCATTGGAATTTAGCAGCGTGGATTTTTAACTTTATATACATACATACATAATATATATATATATATATATATATATATATATATATATACACACTCATATATCTCGTATACAGTAAATCTAGATATGAACATAGTGAAACAGAGAAATAATGCAGGACAAGGTCATGCCAGAAATGCTGTTTGATAAAGTTCTCTGAATTGATCCATAATCCCTCCAACTGGGTACTACTATCAAGAATACCAAATTCCCAAGATGTGTTCAAACGATGGTCAAACTGCAGTCAAATTTACTGATTCTGTATGAGCACGCTGTGGAAGAGGTGTATTCAAAGTTTCATTATTGGCGAGATTACCATTAGATCTGTGATTCTCATAGGAATTCGAAGGATTGGAGAATGTTCTCTGCCGCAAACGCATGCTGGTCAATGTGTCACTTCTAAACCGTGGAATCTTCCATTGAATAAGAGCAGTGAAGGACCGGCGAAAATCCGGACTGCGGACAGCATAAACGAAAAAATTCATCATCGAGTTTGAGTAGTGCAATAACTTGAATACGTCGAGCAATGATGTGGGGAGCTTCTCACACCAGTTTGAACAGTGGTAATAAATAATATTTATAGTAAAAAACGGCAGCCAACATAAAAGAAATAGGCCAATAATTATGAGGATCATCCTTGCAATTTTCATGTCCTTCTTGACACGTTTGTTTGCCAAAGTAGAACTTTCTTTTGCAACCCTGAAGATCACTAAATAACAGCTGCAAACCAGCAGCGTGGGAAAGGCAAAGTCAATCGAAAATAAGAAGTAAAAGTAGTATTCTTGTTCTATTCCCACAAAACCAAGGCTGGCAATGATTATGCCTAAGAGCCAAGTCAAGCCTAGTACCATGGCAACAGGCTTCCAAGTTAGGTTGAAATGATAAGCGGGCCATTTAACAGCAATAAGGCGTTCAATTGTAAGTGACACGAGGTTTAGAATTGATATGCTTCCAAGCAAAATGTCCAGAGCTTGAAATGCTTTGTATTCCGGGAATTCTCTTGTGCTTTCATGTCTGGGAACTGTTGAAAAAGTTTCAAAATAACAAGACTCACTACTTGTTATACTGATTTATCTGTTTAAATAAACTGATGAAGTCAGAAATAAGAAAATCAAAATAGTCTCTAAGAATATTTAGGTTCAAAAGTAGCTGAAATTCAAGAATAATTTAAGAATAATGCAAGACTTTATCAAGAAAAGCACCTGTCTCTAATTGGGTTTTCCTTAGCTTGTATACATAATCAACTGGTTTACTTTAACATAGATTAGTTGAATTCAAAATCGTTTTCCTTGTTCCAGTAGAGTCTATGCAACAGCAGTGAGAAGCCTGTCCTTCGTCCCGTGCGGCTCCCAGGTTTTGGGAACTAGTTCTGATTGGTGATGGCACTGTTTCGATTGTATTACAACAATAAACGAACGCATGCATTGTAAAGCCATGTTGTAATTGCGTTAAATTGTAACAAGGGCATTTTGTTTATCTGTGTTTGCGCAGTTTATGTTCACGTACTCAAAGAATGGCATGTGTGAAATCAGTTCCTGTAAGAAAAAATGGCGATGAAAGCGGACAAGCTTTTTTTCCGTGTTGCACTGATTCTACTGGAAAAGGAAAAATGATTTAGTAGCTTTTCTTAAAAGCAAGATTCTGTTATTTTCATGGTTCGCTTTAAATCACAAAAATCAAAGAAATCACAAAACCCATTAAAAAATAGAAAAAATCATAAATACAACAAAAACACTCAATAAAAATTCAAACATTCACTAAAAAAATTGTATAAATAAGATGCATTATTTATTTATCCAGTTCATGACAACAACACTGAAGACGGCCCAAGCTTGGGTCGCAACGTTTGTGCCAATAATGGTAGTGTCGAAATTTTAACGGAATGTCTTAATAGTGTCGAAATAAAACTGGAGTTTTCATCAAAAGAGAGTCAAGAGAAAATTTTAATTCTATTGGTCGTTACTCTAATGGTGTGGCCAAACTTGGCAAAATTGTTGGCAAACATATCAAATTTGGCATGTTCGCCAACAATGTTGATTAACTACCATGTTGGCCAACAAATTCAGGATAAAGAATGCTCGTGAGATGTTTGTATATGCTCAAAACATTTTCGCGAACATTTGTTGCTCGATGGAATGTTGTCTAATTTGGCCACTATGTTCGCTTACAATTCAACTCAATCAGGTAAAAGTGGCGCGAGAAATATGCAGAAATCATTAGTGCGCATTGCTACTAAAGCCCGAGTTTAGCTGCAAAATAGAGTTTGAATTAAAGAAGAAAGGGCTGAGCAACGTAAGGGTAATAAAAGTCACAAGGGTCGAAGTCGGACGAGCAGAATATAGGTTAACTCCCACCTAATGTTTCAATGTGCACCCATGCCAGTAGTAAAATGCAGCCACAGCTTTCTTTCTACTTGACCATGCATTTTTACATAGCAGTTAAAACAATATAAACACCATTATGTTGCCTAATTTGGCCACTTCTACGAATAACATGAAAAATCGACGAACATTCCACCAACATTATGATTGACATGCTCGCAAAAAAATATTGTCTAGTTTGGCCAAGCCTTAATTTATTACAAAGCTGCGCTTTCCTAAAAGAAACACTATACTAATCATAAAAATGAAACAAAAACAAAAATTACAAACATCATAGAAATTATACAAGCCATGGATATTACAAAAGTAATTGAAAATCATAAAATCATAAAGAACACACAATCCTATCATATAAATCACGAGAATTGTATAAATCACAAATATAACTACCACAAAAATCATAAAAATAATAATATTAATAAAATCATAAAAATATTAAAACTCACAAAAATAATAAAAATCACTAAAATCACAAAGACACATAATCCATTAGCAATCATGAAAATAAAAAAGTCATACAAATCCCAAAAATAAAATCACAAGAATTCTAAAAACACAAAATCACAGTAATCACAAAGCTCCCTAACAATCATAACAATCACAAATCATAATAATCATTAAGAGAAATAAACAGAGGAATCACAAAACTCCCTAAAAATCGTAAAAAGTGCAAAATTCGCAGAACTAGTTGCACACACTAAAGCCACAAAATGCATACAAATAATATCCACTATAAATATCATGAAAAATATAAAAATCAAAGAAATAAAAAAATTCATAAGAATTACAAAAATCTTTATATACATTAATGTATAAAAATGGTAATTGAAATTAAAATCACAAAAATGATAAAACTCATAAAATTCATGAAAATCACAAATATCACAAAAATCTCAAAAGTCAGAAGAAATCGCAAAAAAATAATAAATATCAAAAATGCTAAAAGAGAAAATGCGAATATGGGGGAGCTTTACATATGGAAATAGACAAAATGATTGAAAACTGAGACACTCTCTTACGTGTGGCAATGTAGATCCAGTAAGGTCCGCTAAGTATGCCAACTAACAAATCTGAAACCGCAAGGTTGACTATGAAATAGTTCGTGTATGTCTTCATTCTTCGTGACCCCAATGCGAAGGCGCATATCACAAGACTATTTCCCGCCAAAATGCATATGATGATTATGCCAAGAAGAACAGCAATAGCAATGTTTAATGGCGATATCATTCTAGAAAAAGCAACAAAACTTTGATCCAAAACTCCTTGTTAATGACAAGTTGCAGCATAAGTACAAAAATTAAGTCGCGGCCGCTTTCAAATGTTTAGCTGCCAGTATGCAACTGCTAATGTCCAATCAATTTTATAAGCTTATTACAAAAACAGTGAGGAGCTAATACAGTCTACTAAACTCTCTTAGAATTTAATGAACGTCAATAAGCAACGCACTTATCAGAATATCTTGATTAAGTAGATATTGACAAAGCTTTAAAAAGTAAAATAGTACAGAAATCTAACGAATCGCCTAGCATCTAGTCTGTGAGCTGGTCATTGGGAATTTTGAGTCCTGAGAAAAATGACTGACTTTTAAAAACACCTTCCTTAACACTGCACATCACCAAATCCCGAAGAATCGTACAAAACTCAACAAATTAAAGTATGTTGTAATGTTTTAATTAAATTAAACTTAACAGAATTTATGTTCGGTATGCTATTTTGAGAAGCAATTTCCACCTCTTTGATCTGTAGGCGGGTATAACACCCACAGATGTTTCGAAATATCAATGTCTGGGAATGGCCAATTATGTCTACTAAGTATTGACGTTACTGACCAATCCCACAAGTAGACATTTCGAAAGATCTCTCCCTCTATCTCTTGCGCATGTGGCTTGCAAACGTATCAAAGCTCACCTTGCGCAACACAATGAATCAAAATAGTCAAGTTTTTCCATGTGTTACGATCGTTTGCTATTTTTCTCAGTGTGTTGAGGTCTTCTGTTGTTTTCAATTGTCTGATTTGTAAATCTTAAGTTTGGTATAAATACTTCCAACAATCTGTGGGTTTATAGATCCTGTTTACATTAGAGGAAACGCAACGATTCCATTTGGAACTGAACAGTTCCATGTCTCGCCTGTAAACGCTAAACGGCTCCAAATGGTTCTGGAAGTAATTACAGTGAGGAGAAATGTGTACTCAACCACAAAAATCCAGTATTCTTCGGTGTTTGGCGCGTGAAATAATAAAGCAAACAATGGAATCATCTCTCATTAGTCTCCATACCAAAGCAAAAAATAGCCACTTTTCATATCCGTTCTCTTTCGGCGCGGCTCCATTTGGTTCTGCTGATTTACACTGGAACCAAATGGAACGGCTCTAAATGGAACCGTTCACTTCAGCGGAGCCAAAAGAGCATGGATAGCGATTCCACATGGAACGGTTCCAACAGTTCTAGTGTAAATGCAAAGCCCATTTGTACCAATTTTGGATCGGTTCCATTTGGCTCCAGTGTAGACGGGGTCATAATCGTCACAAGTCAAAGAGTTTCAAATTACTTCTTGATACTTGAAAAAGCGGGACCGGATAAGAGCGCTACGGTGCCTTTATATAAGTGGCCTTTATATGCGAGATTATAAAGTAAGAACGTTTCCTACCCCTTCCCGCAAATAATTTATGACCCATCTCTTATGCAAGATGAACATGGGAATGAGTGTGCACCATACCCTGGGGATGTTACTGGAGATGGCCGAAAACTTTTGAGGAACGAGTAAATACAAAACAAGGCGGGCTCGTGAATTCCACTCACTGCAAGACATGACAGGCCTATGGGGGCCGCTCCAATAAGCTGAAAATAACCAATTTTACAAGACAACTGGCCCTGTCCTTTCTACCATATTTTCTGAAAACGCATTTCAAGGTATGGTCGTATTTAGGCCCTAATGAATATAACAATGGTCAGTAATGCGTTTCAAATCGCAACCTACCGTACCTCGTTTTCGTTTTACATTTTGCTACTTGCTATCTAAAACTCAATATTTATCTCCCTATTTACAATTTGAATCAAACTGCACCAACAACCCATCTCTCAATGGATTTAACTTTTATTCATAAACAGATCAAACAAATTAAAATCTTAATGCAGCAACTGAATATGACCTGAACGGAGATATGCAGAATCGTTAAGTAATCGCATTTTCTATTATAAATTACGAGAGGTAAATGAAAGTCAACAGTCAATGCATCAAGTTCAGCAGACAAGAACGATATAAGTGACATGAAGTAACCCTTAAAAATGCAGCTGAAATTCTATACATAATTGATAAAGGACCTGTGAAACAAGTTCTTTTTAGCACGTCTGTAAACACCGAACATACTAGCACTAATCTGGATCCAGCCTATACAGTTAATCGAGTAGACAGAGAGGGGATCATCCACATAGTACGTACGCAGAATTTTCAAAATTTTGACCTCCTCCCCTTGTAGTAATTACAATTAGTTACCAGACCTCAATGTATACCGCATGATTTAGATCAGTGAAGTTGGAGCATTTGTACACAACATTCGTATAGTCACTGTTTGCATTCTACAATAGCATAGTATATGAACCCAGAGATAATGAAGACAGTAATTGCGTGAACATAACAAGTTTATAACACCCCCTTGTATGCAAAATGCGCTTTCTAGGTCAAACCCCCTTTAGGAGTACGTACTTTCAAGTTTTAAGCCCCCCTCATTAGCTTTCAGGGCTCAACAACTTTCAAACTGTTTCTAACAAAATTTTAACAAACAAATTGAGAAGAAGCACAATTTTTGTGCGTTTTTTGAACAGCTGAAGCTAACTGCTCATATCATAAGATTGGCACATTCGTTCAGTCTGCGTGACTCCGTTGAAGAAGAAATCTGATCCAAATTTTAAAATTCAGATGCACTTATGATGTTAGCATGTTGAAAATTGACGACTGCGTGTGGAAAGTACAATGGGATTTTTGGTGAAGTTAGGAGCATTAGTGCAGTCGTATTGCGTACGGACATATTGGCAAGAACCCCCTCTCCTTTTGTAAGCAAACGAACGCTTTTCGTTGAGCTCCGGCCACCCGGCCTCCCTTCAGTGCGTACGTACAATGTGAGTACCCGAAACAGGCTGTGACAAGCTTTCACTTACACGAGCAATCATAAAAACTCGTGTTGGAAATGGATATGCACTCGTTTTATAAGAGATTCGTGTATTTTGGGATAAGTCCTTATGATTTCGAACGCGTATATTCATAGAAGGGATTTCATATACTTTTCAAGAAGCCATTAAACCAAGTGACACGGGCAGAATAGGATGGATAATTGCTTTAAATGCAGCTAGCTATATCTCAAAAGAGGCTCTCATTTTTGATCGTGAAACTGGAGGCATGCCTTGCTGCTCGAAATGTAATAAGAAAAATAAAGCCTACTCAAATTACGAAAAAGTATTCTGATTATAATGCCAAATTAATGCATTGATATAAGTGATTAACTTAATTTGTAATCATATGAAATTTTTATCGGCCTATTTGGAAAATGAATGCCATAATGCTCAACTCTTTGAATTCTATTAATGTCAATATTGCAACGCAAACATATATGTAAATATAGGCCATGAAACATCATCATCCAAGCTCGCGTAAAGTTCAGAATCATTGATCAAAGTACCACTGAGCATGCTACAAACAAAGCAGGAAAATTGACGAAAAGAATATCCTACTTGAAAGTTGACAAATAAGATACCAAATCAAACATGTATTGAAATAGAATAGACTAAAATAGGAAAAGAGAAAGCAAAAGAAAACAGAAGAAAAGGCATCGAAGCAAGTGGAAATTAAAGCAGAATTGGCCTATCTCAATAAGCCCTGGTTTTCTGAAATGTAAGCAAACACCCGTCCATGCAGTCAATGAGACAAGCATTTTCCCCAGCTGGAATAACAGATATTTTAGTGTTTACATGAAAATCTTGCAAATCGTAATCTTCACCATCATCATCATATCATATTGTAATCACCTTAATCATCATATCATATTGTAATCACCTTAATCATCATCTCCCCAAAACTTCTTTAAAACACCTTTCTTGCTAAACTTGTCGAAATCTTGAAGAAAGTCGTGAGAAAATTTGCATGGTCCTTCCTGCTTATGGTACTTTCTGCCAGTTCTACATATGGATTGAACTTACTGCGAACATGCATAGTCGCGGTACCCCATCGCAACTATGAAGATACCCCATGGCAACTAAGCGTAGGGAAGCAATACTCAACTTTCAATAGTCTAACTTAATTCTGCTATGTAGCTAAATGAGTCAATTTTCTACGCTCTATCGGCATTTCTGCCATCACACAAAGAACAATATGACACTCTCCATGGTGTTCGCCAAGGCCAAGATTACAATTTGTCTTATACACCAAAATCAAAACATATCTTCATCCGTAGAAATGTAAATCCGACAATTGCTTACCTGGCACGACAGGGCCTTGTTATTCCGTACTATCAAGTCTTAAATTCTCAAAACAATAGGGTCGACTTTTGACGCTATATCCCATACATTACAAAATTTCATGAAAGACGTTTTTCTAGAATAATTATTTCGATGTCAAATTGAATTTAATACAAATAATAGATGTCAATTCTTGTAAACAATAAGCCATTAGTCTGTCTCCACTATTGTATGCCATGTTTCCAAATGATGTTGATAGCTATTTCTGAGGTTTAGGAAATGAAGGAAGAATTAAGACAGGTCGGGTGACATGTATGAACGCTGCAAACAGTCATTTACGTAGATGACACAGTACTATTTGCTCACTTAGCAAAACACTTCCAGATTTAAATAGACAGGAAAACCAACATTTTAGTGACTTCAAAAATGGAACAAAGAAAAGCCAGAGCTTTAAACAAAATTGGAAAAATATTGAAACAAGAAAATCGATTTTAGACACTTTTGCACATACAAATCTAAGATGGAGGGGGGAGTATTTCTCAAACACTCCTTTTTGACAAAGGGTAAAACCCATAGATTCATGGGCAATAGTAGTATAGGCACCGTGAACACACAAGAAAACTCAAAAAAAGTTCACTCCTATTGTTGTTGTTAGTAGGCAGCTGTTGTTGTTGCTGCTGTTGGTGTTTTGACGTGCTGATACCGTCACCAATGAGGCAGCTTCTTGAAGAAAGCCCATATCAAAGTCTTTACCCAGTTTTAGTCCGAAAAATACTTCCCACGGGCCATTTCCCTACAGGCATCGTGCGATGGAGAGGACGTTCAAGAAAAACTCCTCAGGACTTTGTTTATCAGTAATTATCCGAAGGGGATAAGCATATGTCCATCGGAAAAACATAAGTGGAACTACTGTAAGATCAGGCTACTCTCGTGATACTGTTTCATGGTCTCCACGCTGACCAGAACGAAAGTCTAAAAGTCAGCAAAAATTTTAGCAACAACAAGCGCCTGTCGAAAAGGCATTGAAAGGGTCCGCAAAATGGCAAAGAGTAATTAGCAAATATATTTCAACAGTTTGCAACAACAACACAAGGCTCGTTACAATTTCTTACCAAAAACAAGACTTTGTTGAGATGACATCTAAAAGTAATCTGGTACAGGCTTTACAGAACTCAACAAAGTGATTGATGTGGGCGGACGTTTTGCTACCTACTGTCACTCTTGGCTAATCCTGGGTACAAGTTGACGTTTATGAAAACGCCACCAAAGATTCTGGGGGAATAATTCAGCCGGTCATGCCCTTTAAGGGGCAAGTCCCTTGGTAACCACACCCATTTCAATTTACATTTACAATTAGATACTCACTACAAGCAAACCTTCTAACTGTTTCCCGAAGAACTAAAAGCTGGTGATGGTAGTGTGCTTTCAAGAACAGTAAGTCATTTCACAAAAATAAATATGAACCAATAACAACACTACCTGCAGTTTCCACAGTTTTGAGAGACTTCTGGTAAATCAACAACTGTCATTTGCTACCAATTTCTCTCAACCAATCCTTGCACCTTAGAAAACCATGGAAAAAGATGGCTTGTCGGGGTAGGCCCTATCAAGTTTTGCTTGCTACGTTGAAAGCATACCACTCTCGTAAAAAGGCCGCACAGATGAGAGACAGTGTATACTTTAGTTATCCAGCAGGTAGAAAGCAACCAGTCAAAACCAATATTGTGTTCAGGTTTTGGAAAGAAAGGAAACTAGATGTCCCCCAAGGATCAGCCTCGGGCCTCTCTTTTTTAACACATGTACCAACGATATTATCCTTTCGAAAATTGAAACTGAAATATTTGAATGTGCAATGATACGGCTATTGTTTTCATCAAAAGTTAATGAAAACTATTCTAAAACTACATGAAATTAAACAAAAAGAAATGCAAATTGTTTGTATTCTGAGTGAAAGAAACTGATCCTATTGTGTGAGGCTTGATGTATATGCCTGAAGGAAGGAAAAGTCATGAGAGCCCTTCTGATGTCACGGTCCAACTACAATCCAAAGATATCGATGCTTCATGACAGACGTATAAATGCAAAAATCAACTAAATTCATTAAACAGAACTACGAATAGAGCACCATGCCGGAACTCTACTTTAAAGAACTGCTCACTAAAAACTGTTCAATTTCGATAATCATTGCTTTATGATAGAAATTTATGGGGAGAAAGGAACACATTGCAACTGAAGAGATAAAAGCCACATTTATACGCGAAGGCCTAGGAGACCGCAGTTTATGGTAAAAGCCTTCTAAGGCAAAAATCTCTGCCAAGATCTACCACTGCATGTAACAGTCTCGATTTGTACCTCAACATTTTTGTCAAAAATGGCTGGCATTAATTAGTCCTGTGTAATCTGCCACGCCAAACTTTAAGAAAGCGATTATTATTGTTACAGCTGAGAATACTAAATCCGAGTCCTTTCATATCCTACTATTTAAGTACATGTCGTGCTAAAAAAGACGCGAGAAATCGTGATAAAGATTTTAATCTTGCTAGAAATCTCCCACTCTCCACGTTTTCATCTTCGAATTTTGACGAATTAGAAAATCTTTTCCCAGGCCTCGGTAGGGTCGCTACTGTTTGAAAAACAACTCATCATTCAGTTTGGCGTGTACACGCGCACATATCCTTTTATACGAATATTCACTGTTTTTTATAAGAAACAGCAAAAACTGAGGTTCTGGTTGGGCTGTTCTTAATTTTCCAAAATTTTGAGGATGAATTGACCTTAGTTTGTTCTCAAATTTGTAGGGTGTAAGCAGCGGCGTAACAGAAACACTCGGAGACTTTAAGAAGTCAGTAGAATTAGGGGCACCATCTTATTTTCCGCCTACATTGTACAAAAAGGTGTATCTCTTGAAAAATTATGAGGGGCTCCCTTAAAAATAGCTCAAAGGTTGGGGGCCCTTAGGGGTTGTCCTAATCCCAAACTTACACCAATGGGCGAAAGCAATTCATAAATACATAGAAAGACAATATACAAGACAACATTGGATGTTTTGATTGATTGAGAGCCCATTAGCCAAAACCTTACAACGTTTTCTAGTAAAAAAGGTTATACATAATTATAAGTAGAGTAGCACGGTCTCTAGTTTCACTTGGGGCAACTAATTCGAGAAAAAGAAGAGGAGTGATGACAAGGCTGTTGATTCTCCTCAGGCTAGCAAGGAAAGGAAATTTGATGTCCATGTGAAATTTGATGGCAAACTGATGCATCGCTATCCATAAATACAATTTCGGACAGTGCTTCAGCCTCAGGCTTGTTTATAATTTGTTCTTAATTTCCCGTCAAATTTCAGGCTCGTGTTCCTATTAACTTGTTCTTATAAAAAATTGTGACTTTTCCTTGAAGCATATCACTCACAAATCATTTTCATTTGAGTCTAACATTACTACTAAACTATTTCTAAGCGATGAGACAGTATTATTTTCTGAAAATTAAAGCAAAGCATCCAAAATGTTGTGTATGCGTTACTCTAACATGAAAAAATGCAACAGCTGAACAGAACAACAGATGTGTTAACTACAACATCAAACATAATCTGGGATTGTGCTTCTATATTGGCTTTTCTATGTAAAATGTCAAAAATTTGGCTTCTTCAGAACTTGCTTGGGCGAGAAAACTTAATTTGGCTTAGACCAATTAGTTGGTTGTTTTTTGTTTCTATGAAAGATTAATTCTAATATTATAAGTATTGATCTTTTCAGTACAAATATGATTGCCATTCACCTGCTTGAAGTAGTAAGAGCGATGATTAGGAAAAAAGACACATTTGACTCATTATTTTGATTATGATGGGTACAGCTTCTTTCGATACCTGTTTGTATCTCGGTTTCTCAAATTGCTATAGTCTGTTACATCATGTAATTTTTAATAAGAAAACCATCATTTTACTTGGGCCTCAATTTTCTTAACTTTCCCCAAGTTGGGCTTGAGATTTTCCAAAATTTCTTAACTTTTACTGACATTAACTGACTAAAACGGGGCTACACTTTCTTTATCGTGTATACTCGAATTTGAATCCCGTCTTTAATAATTTCGACTGTACTAACAACGTAATGTCGATTTTTGACCAACAAAAACACTTAAATTTTGGAAATTGAGCCTTGTGACTTTCTGAAGATTTTCTGAAGACTGTGGCTACTTCAGTCTCATTTTCTTATAAACTTTTTTCTTATTAAAAACATGTACTAAAACTGTTACATACTATTGTCCTTACTTATTGTAAAAACTACTTTCGCCTCGTTTTCATTCTTAAGTTGCTATTGTTCTGTAGCCTCTATTTCAAGTCTGGTCTAGTTATGTTTGATGTACCATTTTTCCCACCTTCATTTNTGGCTTTGAGCACCCAAATATTATACCAACACAGATTCACATTTCAAATTCACAGTTGCCTTCTGCAAGGAACGCAAATAAACGGAAAATCTAAGCCTTTATGAAGCTTGAGCCGTACATCATTCCTGAATTATCCTTGAATGTCAGCGATTACGAGCTTAACCATTCCTATCAACTACATTCTCACGATACATATTCTTAAGCTAAAAATTGCATATGTACCTTGCATATGTTAAACTTTGAGTAAATATGACTTTGATACTAAAACTTTTCAAGCACTAACAAACTTCTGTTATAGCTCTTTTTACGTAGAGCCATGTAGTGTCGTGTCATGTCGTGTGGTACCAAGTAGTTTCTGGTTGGTTCGACACAGCACGACAAAGCATGACTGTATAACACCATTTGGCTTGTCACTCGCCTAGAGTTCCTCATCCAGTATAGAACCAAGGAATAGAATTTGACTCAAAAAACATTACTCAAGGAGTGCCAAGATGAAGCTAATTGACAAGATATACAAGGTTGCAGAACATTTTGAAACTCAGTCTGCCTGTATTTCTTAAATGTTTTTTAAACTTTGCCTAATTTCAGCCTCTCGTTTCGTATAGACGTGATTCTTATAAAAGAAATGTATAACTTCATAATTATAATCATTGGTGACTTCTTACGTCATTGCCATCTCCGTTGGGTAGAAAGCATGTCATTCATTGTTTGTACGCAAAATAACTGTTTTGAAAAGATTGTGTTGAACAATGCTAGTATATCTTCTGTGCTATAGTCTCATGCTTCAATTATGGTATGGATTAATAAGTCCTGACCAGCTCAGTGAACGTTCGGTGTCATATCTAACAACGTGACATGATTACAGTGCGCATAGATCTCCTTTTAACAGCCTTTTGCTACAGTGAAAGGATACCATTGCAAAACAAAATAATTCGCCTAAAGCTGTTTGACGCAAAACATTGAACAAAGGGGATCAGTATTTGCCTTCAAAGCAAACTTTCAAAATGACTGAAAAGTCCAGGCAGTCAAATATGAATTCAGTAATCAACTTGTCACACTACGAAAAAGGCGCAAAAGGAATGAAAAATTATTCAAATAAAATCCTCCGGAATATAATGAACTGATTAGTTTAGGATACGAGCGTTATTTCATCAGTTTCATTTAATATCTAGACATGTTTACCCGGCCATTCAATAATGATGAAGTGACACCACAGAATGGGACCGTGCTTAAACTCGAAAAAATTCGCAAAGAATAAGCATAGCCACAAAAGTGAGAGATGTTTGCTTGAAACCTAGCAACATCACATTTAGCTGTAAAGTACTGCAAATAACTTCTACCATATGCGCTCAGTTTGATCCTCAAGCTAAATATAGGTTCTAGTTACTCCAGCACTTGCCCGACCGTATAGCCCGGATGGAACGATTTTGCCTAACTTCCCCAAATAAAAAATCTGGCATGATTTTGCCCACAAGAGAATTCTAGGACTATACCTACAGCTACATGCATGATCCGATGTGGATCGCGCTGTGACCATAGCTGACATGGAACTGTACTGATGCATTTTGGCACGCAAAAACTGACCCTCCACCATGACCTAAAGTTAACGTGGCCTTATGGTATAAAAGGGTTGAGCAGCCCCGATCTAAACTCTATTTTCCATAGTTTGTCACCAAAAATTAATAATACGAAACGAAACTAAACAGAAATCTATGAATAAGATGCCGTGCATGGTGGGCTGGGTAGGGGCTAAGCACGGGGTATAAGGACATGGCATCCACTACGCATGCGCACAAATACGTAATTTCATAAAACCATAGCAATTTTCGATAACATGTTCGATAATTGACAACAATCATCTATCACATTTTCGATCACTTCGATCAATCGAACATTTTCGATCACAACTACTACATTTTCGATAACTGACAACAAAAGAGGCACAACAAAGAATCCTTCAGACCTTGCGAGCAGTTTCTCTCAATTCCGGCTCATTTGGAGACGGCTACAACAACAGCACCAATTAGCAAGTGGTTTGACGGAGATATTTGATATGATAAGTAACATCACAATCATTGCAGATAATGATTGCATGATACTGGGGGCTGCTACAAATAAAATACTATTGAAAAACAATTCGGATACGAAAAACAATTTTCGAAGTAGTAAGTGGCAGATACTCAGAATTTTTCAAAACAGAATACCTCAAATTTAAGTAGGAAAGACGAAAGGCACTTTGCATGAGAAAAATCAAACTAGGTTGAGCTTCGTCACTTGGGCAAAGCCCAAGTGGGATGAAAAATTACCTGCAAAGCTCCTTCTACATCTCAAAACAAAATATTTTCTTACGTTGCAGATGTAAAGGCACCATTTCGGATGCTCAATTTTGCAGTAGACGATTCTGCAACAATATCAAATGTAGCTGGAAAACAGTTATCAACCTAGTTAATACAGCGTGTAAAACTGTACGAAAAGCAATTTGAGTCAATCTATATAAAAGCAAGTGCATACAAAATTCAGTTCACCATTGGCAAAATTCAGCATGAGGATACATGCCAAACTGAAGATATCTCACAGAGGGAGAAAATCAACCTGGATTTAAGTTCCCCTCGCAAAACAGTATACTTTAATCAATGGAAAACGATAAAAACAACGTCTTCCCTCTACAAGCTCTTACAATTTTCAAGTGCCTTTCTATTATTCTATGTTACATATGAAAATAAAATGCTTGTCTACTTAGACGACAGTTACTATGATTTAATTCTAATTGCAACACAGCTGAGAGCATTAATAAATCCAGCTGAAAGAATCAGTAGCCTCGGTATTCTCGGTAAACCATTCCAAATTTTTACATATATGCCAAAATACTTGAACAAAATAACCTTTCTGGCGCTCTACTACTGATTATGACAATCAAGGCCATACAGTTGATTGGATGAGGATGAAAATGCATTAGCTAATGACCTTTATACATTTAAGACTGTAAGTAACAATAAATAAATCGATTGAATATTCCATGGATGTTGTCAAGCGGT
>OLMO02000297.1:4896716-4912992 GCA_900291935.2 Cassiopea xamachana
GTCTAGAATGTTTGTTATTACTTCGAATGTAGTAAATCATGTTTAATTAGTAGACGTTTGAAGAGTATGGCTAAATTTTTTAACTTTTGTCCCTCATAGGCAAAGTATTGCTAAATAGCTATTTAATCTATTTAAACTATTTAATTTTCTAACAAGCATACCAATGATCTCGCCTGCCGTTTTATATCTAGACAGGGTGTATCTCTATATTAAACAGCAGAATATCCCTAAGATATATAGGGCGCGGTCTTCAAAGTTCTTCGAGGCTTCGACCATGACCCCCTTTCCGACAACTACGGCCACTGCTGCGTTTATCATAGTTCTGTCAAGGGAGCTTGCCATTTGTTCCCAGTCTACCTCCAAAATGTCCTATGGCGTCTCTGAACGATGTCTGCAAAAAGTGATAACGAAAAGTGGGAAGGGAAAGTAGTCTTTAAAATTCCAATGTTTTGGCAATGACATAACCATTCCCAACACGAAAAACCACAGTCGATTTAACTCTCTTTATGACGATTTATGGAGAGTAAAATATCTCACCAATGTGGCGCAGTATACTTTAGCAGTGATATATAGGATAATGAAGCTTTCAATACGCATATCCTTCTGGTATTTAACTCATCTATTCAGGCATACTTCAGAACACGTGAATTAGGTGATCAGGTAATGTACAAAACTGCGCTAAATAGCATGAAAGTGAGTAAGTCCGTAAAGCAGTATTTCTCAATCGGAGCCAGGGGTTCGCCAGAAGTGACCGCAAATGCTATGGCCAACAACAATTTTTATTTCCCTTGAGTAGATATGTGAACAGGGATCCTTCTGGTCACTGGAATATTCACTTGAGGTTCCGCTCTAGCAAAAAGGCTGAAAACCAATGCTCTGAACCCATATTACATTGAAGACACTCTTTGAGACAGATCTGTTGCAAGCACGAAGCAGGGTCTTTTTTCAACGTGCAGTTCCACACAAAATGTGCAGTTCTAAAAAAATTGTGCAGTTCAAACGAAAAACGTGTGTACTTCACAAGCTTATTATTTAGTGACCCGAGGGTGTAAAAATGGTAGACTTAGGTATGCACTGATAGGAGAAACGCAACCAAATGGAAATGTTAGATGTAGTTCAATCCCTTCTGCAACCAAAGGAACACAGCATCGCTAGATTTTAAGTGCAGTGTTAACCTTTTCTGAAAAAAACCCAGGCACGACACTTTATAGAAACTCGCCAATTGCTATTTGGCGAGTTTTGGCGAATTTTATGTGCATTTGCGCCATGTTTGCCCAATTTTCACCAACTCAAATGGCGAGCCATTTTGTCTTAGAAAAAATTTGGCTAGAATCTGTGGCAAGCAAAAATCCCTGGCACTAAATAATACTGGCACTAAAGTATAATGATCTAAACATTGTTGAAAATAAATGTGCCTAACATTGAGAAAGTATCTTTAGTTCCAGTCATTCTCAATACAAACGAAAAGCTTTGCTCACAGAAACAGTCCATGTTGATAGTTGAAGGGCGTTTTCCAACATTTTACTCCCTCTAGGGCAGGGGTGTGCAACCTTCTAGGAGAGTGCACCAAATAAGGTCAAAACTATTCTTGAGGAGGCCCAAAGGTACACGAATCACATAAACCACAAAAAGCAATGAAGAATGCATCACCATAATGGATATGACAGATAGAAGTCCACTGATGCTAGCTAGCGTTGATTCATACATTCATAATTTCAGTTTAGTTCAGTGAGGGGAATTACTTTCATGGAATTGTAGCCAAGGGGGGGGGAGTAAAAAAGGTTGGGAAACACGAAAATAGACGATAGTCAACATTGATAGAAATAATAAAAGTTCAAAGCCAGTGCAATGATGCAATCATATCTCCTCCAGGTCTTACTAGAAAATCAAAAATACTACTGTGCCCTATTGATGGAAGTTTCCACAATAAAAAATGTATGCTAGGAACAGACCTCTAGAACATCAATGGCGGCAAATGTTGACATCCGCAAAGTTCACGAGTACGTTGAAATGAAAAGCTCTTTTGAAAATGAAACGTCAGATAAAGATTTCATCGGCCACACCAGGTGTTTGTGTCTTTAGCTTGGTCCAAAACAACTTTCTAAGTGGTATTCAATAAATTCCTATGAAAGCTAACAGAAAATACAATCTACCTTTAGAGATCTGGGATCGCATAGGTGCACCCTAACCTAACATGAACAGACAGTCTTTTGACATAAAACAGCTCGGATTCTGTGATAAAACTTTGCACAAAGCAATATCACAAAAGATCCCTTATCGTTGACGAATATGCAAAAACATTAAGTGTTTCCACTATACGACTTTTGTCTATTTCTCTTGCATAGGCAACTCCATTAAAAATACTTTTCTAAATGGGGCGATTACGATCTACAATGATACTCTCTGTGAGAGCAGGGCGTTAACAGTCTTCACATTTCTCGTTTCAGCGTTAAAGAAATATAGACTGATTACATTCTGGATGTATAAGACACCAGGTGGATCGGTAAATTAACAAGTTTTATGTTCCACATCAACGTTAGGCATTTAGATAAAATAAACTTCACACTATCGCAAACTGATAATCAAATTTTATCAGAAGCTCTTTAGTCGTCAGGTCGGTAGATGGAGCCAAGCTACTTCAAAATGCTATACATTTGAGCCACCTTATGATTTAAAAAATCAAATAAAACAGTTCATTATCGAATGTTGCCATGGTGCTAAGATTTACGTTGTATGAAGCACTAGATGGGACTTTCAATTTATTCAAATGTAAGTGCTCGTTTCATCAAAGAGAGCTTTCGCATTTGAACTACTATGAAGCTACGAATCTGTTTAAAGTATTTCCTCGAAAATTAGCTGCGGCTTATTTCATTTTCTGGAAGTAAATTTTCCGGGGTTCCATGCAAAATCGTAACAATCTTCAAATGTCTTCAATAAAAGCTTTGATCATTTCTTCTCAACATAGACGTAGGAGGGCTTCAAATTTAGGAGCGGCTGTACAAATTCTGCCCGATTGTGTAAGGCGATTTGGAGACCAGTCAGAAAATCTGCCCGGACTTCTGATTGCTCTTTCAGGAAAATTGCCCGAATGTGGCAGATTTCTGCCCAACTAAGGGGGGCTGTAGATGCTTATGCTTTTGAACATGAAGTGTAGAATGCTATCTGGCAGTTCACTGCACAGCGTGCTTCTGAGGCAATTGTGGAATGCATGTGACTGGCACAACTTAGCAAACCATAAAAGAGGGATGACGGGGAGGAGATGGTTGAGTTATCTTTTGGAGGTTCCCTCCTCCTGATGGTATCGCAAGTACTAGACTAAGGTGGGGACCACAAAATATTGTTTTACATCTACGAACTTGAGACCTCAGGTGAAAAAGCATCGATTTTGGGTTAAAAAGGTCCTTATTACAAGGCTTGCTTTCTCTCCTGGTAAAGTGCCTTTCAACGCTAACTTCAATTGATAGTATCCCCCTCATCTCCTGAAATAAGGAGAGCCTCTGCATGTGCATAGAAACAATGTAAAAGTTGAAAATAAGAAAAACAGGGTAGTCCCTGAAACACATGGCAATGGGAACTGTTGTGAAGTTGGGTTGAAGTACAAAGAATTAACCAAAAGAAAATCTATGCTCCTATTTTCTTCACTATATACAAAACATATATTTTCATAGCTCTTTACTCTGGCGATACTTGAATTGTCTCTTAACTACACGTGGCATACATGCTTTATAAAACCGTAATAAAGTCGATGTAATACTAAAGAGCCTGGGGCCAAGATTAGCACTCAGACCACTTCCCAACATGAGCCTAGCAATAGGCCAGACTATAATGTGATAAGAGGTTTAGAATACAACAATGGCCATGGGGTAGGACTGAAGAAAGATCAATTCACCAGCTACCAACCTGCGATCAGCGTTTCTGGGGTATATAAATGCGCTTGCGTATAGCGTTGAACGAATAGCGTTGAACGAATAGCGTTGAACGAATAGCGTTTCTGGGAAAGTAGAAAATGCGACTAAAAGCCCCAGTGTTCCAACTGTAATTCCACAGTATCAGGAGGGGGCTACAATCAGCAGCGCAGTCAAGGCCATAAAATTTGGGGGGATAAGTGAAAATGCTTTTGGCCAAGCCCTCCATAACATTATAATGTTAGTTGAGGAAGGACATACCAAACTCCTGTAGTTCAAGCAAACACTTAGAACACCAACCCCTTTTTGTATTTGAAGGACTCACACAGCCTGCTAATATTGATGTTGATCCATCATCTTCCGGAACTTCTTTGAAGATTTGCTACTACCTCCTCCTTCACCTGCGTTTTCATCGATTTTCAAAAAATCTCGAGCACAATCTTGGCAAAAAAGTAGGGGGCAATAGCTCCCCATACCCACCGTGGCCACGCCACTGGTTACAATTGTAGCAATCAATTCCGAACTTGGTGGGAATGGATTATGGTAGAAATACATACAAAGATATCTAAGATACTCTACCACAAAGAAATAAAACTCGAGTACTTTTCTTCATTCTCCTTCTTTTCTGTGCCTGTAAATATACACAAGCTCGAACTTTTGACAGTTTTTGAGCACAGAGCTGAAAAATTGTTCGAAATAGCGAAATGCTCTAAATATCGGGGCTCAAACCAGCTCTAATTTTTGCCAAACGCTTGACAATTTAATTAGCCCTGTTATCATACAGGAACATTGTGTGGGCCACGCTTATAATGATCATGCCCTCAACTGCCACACCCATTTCACAACAAAGAAATGCCTATCTAACTACTTCAGTACAACGATGGCCAATAAAAAAGACGTGATGACAATATGATATAGAGCAATAGTATGAAGTAAAGAAGGACTACATTCTGCTAGAGGTCCTCACCCCACCTCTAATATTTAAGTATTATAGTGGCAAAATTCTGGTTGTGGACCATTAATATAAAGTATAGGAAGAAAGTCAACAGCCTTCTTCAACAAAATAACAGCGTGGAAGAATTTGCAATGCAACCAATGGCTTCTCATCCATACCTCATCAATTACGGCTACTCTACATAGATGCAAAGTTGAAAGTTATCCTCTGCCAAGAACACTCATTTTGCACATGTAGACTTCCACGTCTTAGACAACATCGCACAATCTTTCTTCTCAAGTTGCCCTACACTTTGTACTCAAGAGGTTCCAAAACAATTGACACATAGCTCTCTGTTCTATTGCAACTATATTTCCATCTAGCAGTCTTTACAGATTAAATCTCTGTGATCTGAACAGCTAGGCCTATTGAAGCACTTTGTACGTGAGCACTATTCATCGGTACCATGCTGCTAGTAATAAATGCTATGCGTTTCCTCATTGGTACCCTGTGCTCATCAGTGGAATGGACGGTGGTTCTTCCTATACTGTGAGGGAGTATACTAATGGTTCAAAACCAGATTTTTTCCACTATAATACTTCAATATTTACTTATCAAAATTGGATGACTTAGAAAATTGATCTTCGAGAGTACTGGGGGGAGTGCATATCCACCCCAGTCCATTTTCGTAGAGGCGCCATAAGCAGAAAAGATTCGAGAAATTAGAGATTTTGCGGGCTTCTATCTCTAGAAGCATATTTCTGTCGTATTATTGACAAAATCAGTATTCTGATCATATAATACTGCAGGTAAGTAAAGGGATCGGCATTTTGTCAACCAGAATATGTTCGTTAGAAATAAGCTTGTTTGGAGTGTAAAAACGGTGAGAAACTAAAGCTTAATGCTGAAAATTTAGACCTTGCTGGTAGAGGGAAATGATCACCTGACATGGTAGCATCTATCTACAGGTTGAATCATTAATGGGTAAATTTAGCAACACATTTGCCGCCATTGGCAGCAACCTACGTATTGGGAAAATAAATGACAGAAAAATGCCAAAACAGCAAGAACAAAAGATGGTTAGGATGTAAATTGTGACTTAGGTTATCATTCTAAGGTTGAAACTGAGGACGAGAGATTCAAGATGAATCACCATATATATGTGGCAGCTATTGTTTCATCTAAAATGGCTGTAATCGCAGATAGTGCGAAGAAAAGCTTTAATCTTGCGCTGAGAATTCTTCAATTATACATATCCCCTCAGACCACAGACAATGCAGCGGTTGACAAAAAGTTTTATGATCTATAAATTGAAACCGATGAAGATTTAAATTTGAAACTCTATATAAATAAATGCATAATTCTTAATGATCTTGAGCTAAACGTGCTCATTGCCTTGTCTCCATTTTGTACGTCTTTATCTGCCCCTTGTAATACGTCCAAGTCCACTGAACTATAGTCATGCCGATAAGCGAAAGGAAGACTTTACAAGATGACTTGTTTTCTTGAGACTCTATTTGACTTTTAAGAAACTTTCAGCGATATTATATATATATATATATATATATATATATATATATATATATATATATATATATATATATATATATATATATATATATATATATATGACATATTACAAAAACAATTAAAGGACAAAAACAAAGGAGGAGAATAAAGGGCATATGAAATGAGGCCAAGCGTGCTAGATGTGCGAAGGAAAGAAGAAATGAGCTGAATTGACTCGACGCTGAAGAGACAAGTGGCAATTAAACTAAGAAAGTACACAGGGAATAGCCAATGATCCACAGATCTGAAGTTAAGTCGTTCAGGCATAAAGCTCTATAGTATAAGCAATATATAGATATATAAATATATATATATAATATATATATATACATACATTATATATATATATATATATATATATATATATATATATATATATATATATATATATATATATATATATATATATATTGGACAGTTAAAGAGACCTGTATACTAGTACTTATACAACTTTTGTCAACTAGTTTCGACTTTCTGTCGTACTCATGGCAGTAAAACAATTCTTAATACATACACTCAACGCTTTATGTAATTTTCTAATGCGACGTATTATTGTTCATTGATCTGACCTAAAGCCTCACTCCAGTAAAAATGTCTTTATTATGAGAAGATGAAAGTGGTGAAACGAGGCTTCGATTTGAGTATTGCTTTCTCTTTAGGTTTAGATGGGACTATTCAGATCCATGTTAAGCCTAAGTGGGTATAAGGTTCCATGTTAAGGCCACGTCTTCCCGCCGGTGCAGGCGGAATCTTGTGAGTTCTTTGTCCCCTTCTAGAGATTTAAGTTGCTCAATTATTGTAAATTTGAAGTGGTACTAAAGTGCTGGCAAACTGGTATTGATGTGGATTCCAATAGGTACATAATGTATTTGCTTCTACAGCTAACTTTGTGTCGGATCATAGAGGTACGCTTGGTTGGCTACTGTTAAATGTTGACGTACACAATAGTTGCTCACAGCATCAATTGCTTTGTTTGGTATTGCACGGTTTACAAAAACCTATATTATTGTTTACTATTTTATTACTTCCAAGGGAACTTAAGTTCTTAATATATATATATATATATATATATATATATATATATATATATATATATATATATATATATATATTCTACTCATACATGGGCTATCACAATTCTAAATTCTTGCTTCGGAGTGGGGTCAAACCCTAGGGATTTACTGTACCATATAGCGATGTCGTTAGGACCCATATGATGCACACAGAAAGAGCCAGACTCTAGGCAGTTTTAAGGATGGTGTTCCAGGGATCATCATCATCATCATGTCATATTCATTCACAATACCCTATCAGCTACTTCATAATAATACTATAAATGAAAATCTTCCATATATTTACATTTAATGATCAAGAAAAGAAAATGAATGTAGTAATTCTGGGAATTGTGCGAATTTCCCAAAGAAATGTCATTTCAAGTCCTTACTCCAGAATAAAAGAGGTTATTTTTGAAGCACTTTAGGTTCAGCTCTGGAATGTCCTGATCTATAACTGATTTCTTGTTGAGTAACTCGATAAATTTTTGAGGGATAGCGTTCCAAGGATAAGGTAGATCAATCAAGAGTGAAGGTCAGAGAAAGGCAATGATAGAAAGCTGTCAAACTGCTTTAATTTCGACACCTCAAAAATAGAATCATAGGTAAGAGAGGCAAAATGGAGAAGCAACCTTTGGAGTAAAAGAGTACATTGGGTGTGCAGCCGGCAGTTGAGCAGGTAGAACAACAAGTGAAAAGGAAGAAAAAAGAAGATAAAGACGATGATGACGTGGGTTGCAAGTGAAACAACAACCATGTGCTGTTTTTGCTCGATGAAACGTTTAATAGAAAGTGATAATTGGCATAAAAATTGAAATTAATTGAAAGTGGCATACACTGTGCTTCTAACAGTGAAACGGGTAGGGTAGGAAGGCCTACAATCCTACCAGTAAATCTGGACTACGTAAAACCGGAGTTCTAGGACTCTTCTATCACTGGAACTGCGTTGATGACACAAATGGCGACGGATCTTCCAGTTTAGCAAGAGAAAATCAGCTGATGACAGAAGAGTTCTAAAATATCCTACCTTTGGCTCTAGCTAACTTAAATTAACTTTCATTTCTATGGATGCTTCTGAGATTCATAGCATACGTTGAGGATATAAACATGTAATAGTATATGTACAAAAAAATATCACAACCTTGTTTAAAAAAGATGCTAGTATGCTGACAAAACTTTTTGCGAGGTAGTAGTTACCAGCTAAAGGATATAGGTCAATTTATTAGCTTTGCGCAACAGTAGAAGAACTTCCAAGCATAGCTGCCGATAAAAAAGCTAACACTTCAGTTATGAGAAGCATGTAAGCTCATATCAAAATAAAAGAACAAAAACTTCACTTTCTCTTTCAATCTCTCTCTCTCTCTCACTCGCACTAACTAAGTAGCTGAGTAAATACGGGAGCAATGCAGCCAAAGGAAGTGAAGGATATGAAGAGACACAATTGCACTAACCCTATTCCAAACCTGGAACTAGAAGGCTTTCCACGTATGAAGTTAAACGTGAAGAAGCAGTCACATATACGACAGAAGGGAGATAAAAATTGCTATTCATTTATCATAAAACAGGAAATCGAGCAGCAAATTCTAGTAGTCGATCAACAGAAATAATACAGCTAGCTAGAATCTGCTCTCGTTTGCACATCACATAAAAATTAATCAAAGTGAGTAGCTTCTCTCCTTTGATGATATAATAGCAGCAAAAACCATACCTTCTAATGAAATCCAAAGTTTGGCTGTATTGTGAAAGTACCAGATGAGCTCAGGCTTGCGTGACGACTGTCTACCTACAAGTCATGATATGCTAAACTCAAACAAGGTTGATCAGATAACATTTAAGGCTTCAAACAACATTTATCAGCAGAGGAAAATGGCTACATTGTTTGATAAAATGGGGAGGAGCATCGATAAGAAACACCTTGCAGCTAAATGTCTAATCCTTCAGGAAGATCTTTGGCAACAAAGGTGACGACGTATTATTTCAGCAAAATGGAAAGAGAAAACACAAGTGACAGAACCAGTTGATGATACTAATAATCTTAACTATAGCTAATTTATTTGCAGTTGGTAAAATCGAAATTAAACATAAATTGATATAAACCAACAAACTAATTGCAATTTTCTTGAGACGATTCTGATTTTACAAAACACATTTCAAGCATTCTAACAGTTGTCTCTTGAAAGGACAAGATTGCAAAATACGAGTGAGTCATGATTCAATACCTCGAAGGCAACTACTTAACTCTTTCAATGAAGCTTTACAGTCGATGAAAGCAATAATGCGAACTATGATGAGAGTGCAATCATTATGGATGTCTTTGATAAAACTACTCACTCCATTAAAGTCAAAAAATCCATTTATGCAATGGGCAAGCTGTTTGATTTCATATAATTCATAGTAAAAAGGAAAAATTATAAGCACATTTACTCTACTTGAAATTGAACAGAAATTTGCTAGGCATTCAATGGTATTCAAAGAAGAAGGCATTATTCAGCATACAATCTGTATATGCTCTATGTAAATTCGAGAACCGTACAACATGTGTTTCATCAAACAGCAAAAGCTTCCACATGAAACTGTGAATTTTTCGAAGGGCGTGGTCGCTAAAAACCCACATAGGGTGTGGTCAAGCTTTATAACAGTATAATGTGGTCCGGAAAAATTTCCTGAAAATAGGCTGTGTATTCATTCTATATACAAATATATAGTATAATCTCGTTGTCGTATAATCTCGTTATAGCGTACTCCGTTATAACGTATCTTCGGATTTAACGTACCGTAGCGGCCGTTCCCGGCAAAATATTTATACAAATCCTTATTTTTACAAAAACCGGGATGTATATAACGTACTCGTCTATTACGTTCTTTCACTTGTAGCATACTCCTTTCTTATCCTTCAAGATAAATTTTTCCTGCTACTAAGTACTTTGCAGGCTTTCTTGGCTCTTTGTCTTGTTATGGGTTTGCCATACGAATCTGTGCTACCTTGGCAATGATTCACCTTCCACAAGTAGTATCTACTAGCAAACAAGAGGGAAACTGAGCGCTGTGGGAGTATTCTCCTGTGGTATATCTCCACATAAATAGCAATAGCATTCACACATCTATATTAGGCCTTAGGAGGCTGTTCAATAATTACGTCACGCCTTGGGGGGGAAGGTTGTTCTACACGTTTTTCGTGATTCTTCGTGACGGTAAAGTAGGGGGAGGTTGCTACTTTAATAAATGCCGCGGCGTCACGGTTAAAATCTTTTCTGCTGAGAAGCTTTGCATAAATAAGGAACTCCGACATTCAGCACACAGCCTAAATTAATGAGGTTGTCAAACAAAACTATATTTTCTAGCTTTTGTCTATCGCTGCATGCAAGCATTAAAATGTCTTAGACATTGATGTTTTCGACATTTTAGTGATTTAGTCCTACATTCAAATGTTAATATTTTGCGTAATTTCCACTCAACTGCTCCAATTTTGTTCTCAATGTTGAAAAATTTGTTTTCATTTGGTTTTTGATGACTAGGAAGGCTATAATGCAGAAATTGATGGAAGAAGTAGATACCTTGTAGTAAATGGTGCTAAGCTGAAACCAGTTTGGACAAGCGACTGACAGTTACATATTTGCTATTCCTACTTGACTGTTGTTATAAATATTCTTTATTGGTACTTACTGCTGTTGCTGTAGTTGAAAAAAGCATAGGAAAGGAATGAGACTTCTTTACCCCTTCCTCTATGCTTTTACTAATTTAATACACGGTTTTTGTTATAGATTTAAGAATGTTATAGATTTAAAATTTGAGAATGTTTTAAAGCTCAAACCCCTGAAAAATTTAAGAATAATTTCAAGCTCAAACCCCTGAAAAATCTAAAAATATTGAGGCTCAGCAAAAGTTAGGTATTCCTATATACAAAAGTTCGCAGTTCTAATTTTCACTTTCTGAGCAATGTTTTCTAAAATACACAAATACTTTAAGAGCTTGAGACATGCATTATCACTATCATTCTTAATTTAACCGATTTTGAGCATTAAGTTAGTGCTCTCACCCATAAAACAGTGTGTAGCAAATCATGGTCAAAAATCTGCTACGGCTGAAGGGCTACCTCTCTATATTTTTATAACATGAAATGAAATGGTTAATATTTTAATTAAACCATGAGAGTATGAGTAAATGGGAAGAAATTTGAAGAATCCATCACGTCTAAGCTTTAGATGAAAGCTGATAAGTTGCTACTTAAACAAATATGCTGTTACAGATCCTTTGCTAAATTTTTTATGAAATGCTTCAATGTATTATATTACATTGCATTGTATCATTTTACATTATACCATACTATTTTATTCTATGTTATACCATATTATATCATACTAGCTATTGTCTTTTGCTTACGACATCAAGTTATACGTTTCACATGAGTATGGTAGAAGCTGGTGTTACCAGGGTCTCATCCCAGAATGTTACGTAAGAAAGACGGGGGTATCAATTTGAGGATGAGAGGCCGTTACAGAGGGGAATGGGGGTCAAAATGACAATTCTTACATGATCCCTATGCACAATTACCCATAAAACTACAATGAATGATATGTAGGAAGCATAATCCGACACATACCTAACCTTTTGCTGAGTTTCAATTTTCTTAAACTTTTTCGGTTTTAAGCTTTAGATTATTCTTAAATATTATTAAATATTGAAGGTGTAACTACATCTGAAAATCAAAAGATTATATTTAAATTTTTATGGATGTTTTACTTCATCATAAAGCAAAATAAAAATGAAGCAGAATAATAAATATTGTATCAATAATGAAAAGGTAATATACAAGCAGTACTATAGCTCAAATACACAGAAAGTCTTGATGAAGCTTGAGCTTTGCATAATTCTTAAATAATTCTAATTTCAGCGATTCTGAGCTTCAATTTTGCTATAAACTTTATTTTTGTAAAAATGGCATGTATCAACCCTACGGCTTACACATACAAGGGATCATCAGCCCCATTACAACATACCTCCAACGGGAAGGGAGGGTACCTCAGGGATTTTCCGCCTCTCAGGCATTTTGGCAGCCACCTCAAACTCTCCTGTTGGGATCCACAGCTCCCTGGTCCCTTTGCTGCCAAGCCACTGCTTTCGAATAGCTATGTATACGCAAAACTCATACCAGTTATTTTTACTGCAACCCACCCGCTTCTTAATTATGAGATAAAAGGGCGCTGTCCAGCACAGAAGTTGAAAGCAAGAATGCTGGAATTTTTACCATTGGTCATGGAGTTGTGAAAAGGCAATGAATATATTAAAAACGCGTAAATTTAAAAGCTAAAACCCACTTCCACAATTACTCTATCGCCGTCTATTACGACCTACTATCTAGATATATTATCAGGGCCATTCCTAGAATCCTAGAAGCAAAATAATCTCATGCCAATAAGTTAAGGTAAAGACAATGCTCACCCCAGATACGCGCCCCTGGCATTCGCTGTATAGAATGCACTCGAGAGGAAAGAGTGCTGTATTCCCCAAAAGGGTCGTCACCTACACCCTTGCCCAAAGTATCTTGGCCGTGGGCAAGCGAATCCAAGCATTAAATAACTACTGTAGTTTTGGGTTACTTGAACCAGCCAGGGCAACTTGGACCAGCCAGGGCAACTTGGACCGGTAAGAAAGTGTGAAGAAAGTAATGTACATTAAAGTATTGGTAATAGCAAAAACCATACTTCAGGTATTACATTTTTGGTTAATGGTTCTACTTATCAAATAAAGAAGTTTTGAAGCCCGGTGATAGATTTTGCTGCTTCTGCGGGGGGCTAGCAGGTGAGCACCAACATCAGTTCAAATTTTACATTTTCAAAATGGGCACCCTGTGGAATTTCATATTTCTACCAGATGAACTATTGTCATGGAATGTGGATGAAGATTACATGAACTTATACAGAATCAGATCAAAAAACTGAAAAAATTGATGGTGTTTTCCACAAACTTAGTGCTTACTTCCACCAGTGCCACTTGTATGGAAAATGGGGGTAACATGGACCATCTTATGTTATGGACTTTAATGGGAATGACCAGTCACAAAACCTTGAATGTTGTTTGTTTTATATTTTGAAATATATGAAAAGTGATTTCATGTGCAGTTGAACAACCATCACTGTACAGCAGCGGCTTTCAACCTTTTCCTGAAGCAAAAGCCTATGGAAAAAATCCAGCCCATGATTCCAGTGGGTCGAGGAACCCCTGATCACACAGTTGCACAGGAGAATTAAAGATTACTCTCGATCGTAGCATTTGTGTAACTTCTGTTCACTATCTCTAATTTTCTTTTTTGTTCTTCAAAAGTTGGAAGTGATACAAGGTACCACAGCATAAGGTTACATCACAAACTGAAAGATTCCAGTTGCTGGTACAAGTTACCTCACCCTGTGGTTACTTGGACCAGCAAGGTTTCTTTTAAAATACAGGAAATATGGCAAACCTTAAGTTTGCAAATCCATTTCGTCATAAGATACCGAAGTCTCTCCCATATTTCTATGAACCAATAGCAAATGAAAAGTAATAGGGAAAATATTTATTGGCAAGCAAAGCTGAAAAGTGGTCCAAGTAGCCCCAAATCAAGGTAACTTTTTACTCTCTAGGCCACAAATAGAAATTACTACAATTGTGCCAAGACTGAAAAAGATTTATATTTGTCGCACAACAAAATAAGGATATCTAGGAGCCACATATCTTTGTTGTGATGCTCCTAGACTCTAGATTTGGCAAAAGTCAAGTCAAAAATTATTATAAGGGGCAGTGCAGAGGAATTCTGTATAAAAACTCAAACTCGGTGAATTATTCGGGAACGATGCCTCCCCCTCCCCCCTGCTCAAGCGTCTGCGGATCTAATCATGGCAGAATTGATAGCCACATGTAATTGCAGAAAAGGTGCACAGTTGGGGAGGAAGGAAGGAGGGGACTTGAAGGCGAAGCCCCAAAAACGGTTTATGTCTTTTAATTTGTAGGAAGCAGACCTTGACTATAAATGCGACCAAAATCCTATTTAGCGCCACAGTACTTACGGGGTGAGTGGCCGCGCGGCCCAGCCAGTTCCATTAGCTTAACTGAAGTTAAGCATGGCTATGTACTGTCAGAAACTGGATGAGCGACCTTCCAGATGAACGACCAAAACAGTTCACTCCACCGTCCTTCGGAAGGGACATTAAACTAGGGGTCCCATGCCTGGATGCGGCATGCATAGGAGGCCTAAATTAGCTGAAAAGCTAGGTATAACAGCCTACTCAACATAATTTTTTGCTTTATTAAGTTTTATTTTATTCAGTTTCATTATCATTCTGTTATTTTGATTGTTATATCTTCGATCACTGTGCTGCTTGCAATGTATTGACCAGATCTCGTCTGTTTTAGCTCAATAGCGTTTTGGGGAATAATTATAATGTTTTATAATTACTGCTGGTCTTACTTTTTGAGTCCCCTAAGGCTTGAAGCATTTTGAGTTATGAGGCCCCTTGACCTTGACACTCAGAGGCAATTTCCCCCCTCTGAACGATGTTGATTGGCTATATCGTACAGCAGGGGTTTGGGGGTATTGTATCCCCAGCTATCAATGAGTTTATAGATAAACAACTATGTGTTTTTAGCATCCACCATTATTAATTCCAAAATCCTCCCTCCTCTAAAGGAGCCTTAAGCGACATTTTCGATAAACAGCAAGATAACAAAATAATCAAATTGTATTATGGTAGTTTCATACCTTAGGAAATTTTAAGAAAACCATAATTTTTAACACACATAAACACTTAAAAATGGAGCCTCAAAGTTTTCGTTGCCTGTCAGGTTCAATTTTTTTAAGTGTTTATGTGTGTTAAAAATTATGGTTTTCTTAAAATTTCCTAAGGTATGAAACTACCATAATACAATTTGATTATTTTGTTATCTTGCTGTTTATCGAAAATGTCGCTTAAGGCTCCTTTAGAGGAGGGAGGATTTTGGAATTAATAATGGTGGATGCTAAAAACACATAGTTGTTTATCTATAAACTCATTGATAGCTGGGGATACAATACCCCCAAACCCCTGCTGTACGATATAGCCAATCAACATCGTTCAGAGGGGGAAAATTGCCTCTGAGTGTCAAGGTCAAGGGGCCTCATAACTCAAAATGCTTCAAGCCTTAGGGGACTCAAAAAGTAAGACCAGCAGTAATTATAAAACACTATAATTACTCCCCAGAACACTAGGGGTCCGCCAGCAGAGTCCAGGGGCTCCGCCAGAAGTTATACAAATGCTACAAATGACAGTAAATTTCAATTCTCCAAAGCAGATAACCTGAACAAGGGTTCCTCGAGCAATTGGAGCGTTTCCTTGGGGTTCCGCTCCACCAAAAAGATTGAAAACCACTGATCTACAAACTAATTCTCGGGCTCAGGAATTTTCAACTCGCGTAGCCCGAAGAGGGGGCCCGTGTTTTTATTTTGCCCCAGAGCCTCTGGAATCTCTCGGCGGCCCTCCCAACAACATACCAGGCCCGTAGCCATGGGGTGGTATGGGGTGGCATGGAATGGCAGGATGCCAGCATTTTGCCACCCCCGAGAATTTTTCTTAGAATTTTTTATTGTTGCTTAATCTTTGTAGCTAAGGAGATGTCTCCTGAAATTTTGGTTGAGTTCAATCTTGGTCTTTGTGACATACTAGAAATCTCAATCTCTTCCTGCACACACATTGCCCATTTGATTGAGATAACATGAAGTTTGAAATAAGCCCTCAGGTTTTGTACCGCGTGATTCTTCCAAGACTGTTTTGCCACCAATGAAACACAGGCATGGCTACGGGCTTGTA
>OLMO02000297.1:4965587-4975627 GCA_900291935.2 Cassiopea xamachana
GTTTGGAGTCATGATGTAGCTCATCAGTAACGAAAGAGGTGCTAAAATTCGCTTCTGTGTGGAAATCAAAAAACAAATTCGCCGACAAAATTTTCGCGGCGAATTCGCTGCACAATTCGCCTCGTGGAAATCCGCCTTTATGGTTGATTATACAAGAAGGGGAGAAAGCTGTCACATAATGTCATAAGCATTTTGGCATGATTTTTAAAGTGATCCTTCTATACTTCTAGAAATCTTTCAGTTCTTTCTACATCTTACATTTGTAGTTACTAACCACAAATATGACCAATATTAATGCAAACTGTCTGCTATCGCCCGGCTAGTAGCGTTTCTAAGCAGCATACACCATTTTGATATGTCACTTCAGTGAAGTATTGAGGCAATTCTACATGCCCCCTATCCCCACTGTCCACAGGTCTGCGTTAGAAAACACTATGTTGTATGACTTTTTGGGTCGCAAATAACTAGTAGCTTGAACTATGAGTTTCTTAGGTATAGTGTCCAGCATATTATGACATGATTCAGGAGCGCCTTCTAGCTAATTAATACTGTTGCTTACGAAGGGAAGGGTTGTTCAAAATGGCTAAGAAATGGTACAATTATACAAGAATGCTCCCTTAGCTACATTCTCCATAAAAAGATCCAAATATTGTATGGTGACAAAAGATTTACTTGCAACCAGAATCGAGAAATGTTAGAAGCAACAGTTCGGTTCATTCGCACACCAAAGCGTTTCTCATAAGACAAGTAATGTCAAATTATCTATTTTATCCTTCACTCTATCACTTTATTACTATTGGTTATCAGTCACGTAGCTAGCTCTGCTTAGCCGGGGGGGCAGTTTTGGTTGAGAATTTTTCCAAGGGGGGTGGACAACATAACCTATTTGAGGGTCATTCACTCGTTATGTAATGCCTCTAACAGGGAAGGAAGGCACTTTGATTTGTACTAGATTGCTTCATTAATATGGAAGGCAATTCTGTGAAGCGTTACCAGAGAAGGAGGGTCTCACAATCAATCAGTAAAATTTGCATTGTATAAAGGGTGAATGAACGTAGTGCAAAATTAAATAGAGAACCAAATACGCAGAAAAACAGCAGCGAAAACACGATTATTGCAATATGGTAGTGCATATGGGAAGCATGGTAAAGAATTAAACATGTCCATACTACTATTGCTTGAGCACAACTACTTCCAGGGCTCGTACTACTCCACTAATTCCTTAAAAACTCCTCAGATTCGTCTTACGTTTTTAAGGCCGCTTAAAAATTACTTATATTCGTGTATTTTAGACAGAGTTCCTTAAAAGCTCTTTATTTCTAATCAATTCTTGGGGAGAGGGTGCTTTGTAGTAGATTTATTTAGGAAAAGAATCGCTATTTGTCAAAGAAAGAAACAAAACCTACTCTTTAAAAATTATTTTTTTGCCCTTAAAAACTCATTAAGATGTCCTTAAATTTTAGCTGCTCGCCACAGCCAAACTCTGTAATTCAGAAACAAGCAAAGTAATGATCAAAAATAAACTACAAAGTTATAGAGTCTAGAGTCTTACCATATCCTTCTCAAATAAAAGGAACGTGAGAGCATTCTCTCTCCATGGACTGCTCTTGCATCTTCTTGGTGAATCAACAAAGTTCAGGGCGGAGAACAGACACTCAACTCTTGCTGAAGCATATCAGCATGTCATACAAAGTATAATGAGGTAAGGATAGGTGCTACTTCTGTGTAATTTTCATACAGAAAAAGGTAGACTTCTCCAACGTCGGAGTTGCTTGATTCAAATCTTCCCAGAGTCACATTTTTGAAAACTTTACATTCAGATCTTAAGGCTGTGGGATCGTCCGCTTGTAAACAATTCAATTGTTTTCTAATAACTGGTATGGTGAGCATGTATTCGAAAAAGGGCTGCAGAAAGATAGGGTCACAAAGGTGCATCAAGGGGTATGCCTATGCTGCCTGGAAGATCCTAAGGTATGAATGAGCCTCTTAGGGTCAGATTACACATGGGTGCCTAGAAATGAGGTTTTTTGAAGCAAAGTAGGGAAGCGAGGAGTTAACCAAGTGGGAAGCAAGAAACTAGTCTAATGTGAGAAGTAATTCTAGAGCTAAATAAAACTCTGTTGGGGGAAATGACCGAGACAGTAGCGTATATTTGGCGGGGGCAATGGGGGGGGCAAAGTGTCCCCCTAGCTGCGCTCGAATTGATAAATTCTCGGCAAATTTAGTTCACTACAGGCAAAATATACGAATATTTTTACAAGAGAAACACGTTTTTGCCCGAGCCTCATTTTTCTTAATAACTTTTATCTTATTAAAACAACGAGTACTCGTCAAATACTCAGCTACTTCGAATATTCAGCAAATGCTCTACCGCTGACGCCACTGATGTTTCCAGAAACCCCACCACTTGACTGACGTGAATTCCAAGAGCCATCATACAAAGTAGCAGGAAAAAATCAAACATATAGATTGTCTTAATCAACAACTCTTTCCACATCCCAATCTAATTATATTTTAGTTAAAAATATACAGAAAATGCATATATACAAAAGAGCAACATGTAAGATACCCAAAAATTTTAACAGTGACTCCCGAATACTTTAATAGTTCCTTTCATTCAAATAAATGCCAATAACTCAAGCCTTTCTCCGCACGTGAAATTCTCTTCCTGGAAAGCCAGTCTACACTAAATCTGTACTTTTCGGAAGAGGCTGCAATAAATTGAAAATAGGATTACAATTCAAAGTCACAGTTGATATTGTGATAATGATGATGATGAAGATGATGGTGATGAAGATGATGGTGATGAAGATGATGGTGATGAAGATGATGGTGATGAAGATGATACCTATAATTTCGCTCTTTTTATGAAAAAAAAGTGCCGCTAAATAATGGCATGTCCCCGTATCCCCACAACTATAAGCTACCCCCTCCCGAGATGTGGACATACATTGCGATGCTACATTCAATGTTGTAAACTTAACAATATAGCTTCACTGTGAACCTGCACACACACACACGCCAGCTGTACTGACAAGTAACAAGCACTCGCTGCAACATTATATTTACAGGTCTCCCAAACTAAATTCAAAATTTTTTTCATGAACTTACGACACTTTTTTCTGACTTTTTAGGGCATTTTCGGACATTACTAAGCGATTTTTATGACAATTGATGAAATAATTTACGTTATTCATTGGCCATCTGAAATATTATCCTGACAAATGTGAAAACTTTAAGTTCTTTTCAACTATCTGTGTGAGATTTCATTGTAAAGATACCTTTATAGAACAACCAAATACTTGAGTAGTAATCTCAACTAATTCAGCTTTAGTTTGCAAACAGTTACATTTGAGGCATCAATCGTCTCCAAAAGGGCTGATGAAATAATCACGCCTCCACTTATGAGAAAGATTTTTTCAAAAAACTATTTTTAAAATTGTATGACATTTGGCCACTTTTTACGACATTCTGTTACAAAGTTTAAAAAATTCAATTTTTTATGATGCTATATGATTTTATGACAGAGAATGTATCTATGTCAGAAAATGATTACATAAATGCATAAAATATGAAAGATAGAAGTTCTTTGCAAAAGACACACATAATGCATTAATTTCTTTTTGCCTCTTTATTTTTCAGAAAGATGACAATAAAATGATTTGGAAATGCCCAAATTTGGATGGCTAATAGCAAATTTTCCAACCCAATCTGGCCTCTTCTGAGAAAAGGAGGCTTTATGTTTCACATTGCAGTTCTTACCAGTACTTGTTAGGAAACTGGGTGGCATGACTGTGGCTGACTCAACAACCACTTGTTAAGAAATGTAAGGTGACCTTATGAGGGATGAAACAAGGAAAAACAAGGCGCTGATGATATGTTGTGTGATGTGGTGATGATGTGCAGACTCGCTGTTGGAAAAAAATCAATGTTGTCAGGGAACCTACTGGCATGTATGTGTAAATATATATGTATATATATATATGTATATGTATATGTATATGTGTGTATATATATATATATACATATATATATATATATATATATATATATATATATATATATATACCAGCTTAGAGCAGCCGTGGCCTAGCAGTAATGCACTTGACTCAGACCAATGTGGTCCTGGATTCAAGGCCCATTGCAGGCCATTGGTGATTGTCAGGAAGGTCATCTGGTCTTCAATGGTTGTACCAAAACTAAAATGTCCTCTTAGAGGCACCCTCCAAGCCCCAAGGAATTGGGAGGAAAAGATGTAAAATCAAGAATATCAACCAGCTTCTAAAAAGGGTAGCCCCATCCTGGAGAGTTTACCCCCTCTGTTGGTGACATGGGGACATGTCCCCCACTTCTCACTAAGATCAATTGTCTAATTCATCCAAATTTGACAAAGAAAATGTTAGGGGGGTAGGTGAGGGAATTCTTGCAAGATTCTGAAATGGATGTGGCAAATATTTTTAGGACATGGCACCAAAAATCCCCTCAGTCTGTGATGGCTTGCACTTTCCCTGCATCCTAGTACTACCTGTTCAGAGGCCTGGTAACAGACACTTTCAAAAGTGCCATTCTATCATTCAATCATCGATGTCTTTTGCCTCCCGTATTGATTTCATGTCAAAATACCTGTTTAAGCATACTCCTTGCAATTAGTTTAATTTTTACTGTCTTTGCATAAAATTGTAGATAAACTTTCTTAAATGCACTACAAAGATTTGACAATGTAATTCCCATAGAGGCAATCCATAAACAAATAATAGACTTCATATTTACCTCCCTGCCTTTTCTACATCTCCATAAGTGCACTCACATTGGAACCTGTTGCCTCATCACCATCTGGCATTTGAAGATATGGTTCATTAACTTGACGTCTCAATTTCCTTTTGCAGAAAACAACAATACACACTACTATGACTATAAAAAGTACCACTCCTATGCTTATTTCAATATAAAGCCCTCTTTTTGAGTTCATTGAGAATTTGTCTTCCTTAGATATTGCACTTCTTTTTTCTTTAGCTCCTCTTATAACTGTTACTTCCAAAACTCTAACTTCTTGTCCCATTAAGAAGAAAGAAATTGTTTGGTTGTTGACATGAGCTATAATCCTATGCATCACATCATCAATGGGCTGGATACTGGATTTGGGTGGGCCAGAAGCAGCATTTCTGTCACCAGACGTAGCTTGATGTGGGACTTTCTTTTGCACCAAATACAATACAACAATAGTAGGAAGTGTCTTAGACACATCCACCTGGACCATGTCTTTACGAATGTTCAACTTTTTTATCAAGTACTTGGTCACCATGGCACTGAAAAACTTGTTCCATTGCTCTGTTCTTTTGTTGAAGAGATCCAAGGTGCTTGAGAACTGTAATTGCAAAACTCGCACATCACCAAAAACTGTCACAGACTTAGTAGTTGAAACCACACTAATTGCATTGAAAACCCTTACCTCAACTTCATAGGTACCAGGCAAACTATAAATATGCTTAACTGAAGAATTGAGTGACAGCACTGGAGTTTTTATTGGTTCAAAGATCCAAGCAAAGTGGACAAACCCATGACGGTCAGGGATGTCTGATCCATGGGTGATAAGCTCTGCTGTATATGTTGCCTCTTCCATAGCAACTGCAGGCTTGGTTACATGGAGAACTACTTCAGACACTCTCTCAATGATTCTCATAACAGTCTTTGCAGTAAATGAGCCTGCACTGTTTGATGCTAGCACTGATATTACATACATGCCAACACCTTTGTACATATGACTTCTTTTGTTTTGATCAAAAGTCAAATTGTATTCCACAACCCCATCTCCATAGTCCCATGTGTATCTTGTACCAAGAAAGCCAGATTGTTGCTTAAGAACTATCTCAGCTGCTTTCCCCAATGCAATTGAATACTTCTGTACTGACAATGATAAACCATCTGGAGCCAAAGCAGGACACTTTTTTGTTACAGGCCTTAATTCTTTTTCAATGCCACCTTTACACTTGTCACCTTTTATTTTAATATAACCTTTTGATTGGGTATATTCCTTTCCTTCAGGACAGTTAATTGGTGGGTTCAAAGATGCAAAACTAGTAGGAGTGCAATATCCTCCAAGTTCCTCCTTTTTGAAGCCAAAGTCACATTCAAAATCTGTCATCATGCAAGGACATATACTTATATTTATATGACGTTCAAAATTGCCTCCATAGGAACAGCAAATGCCCTCTCTTCGTCTTTCATATATATATCTTTTACCCAAAATGCATGACTTTTCTGTCTTTGCAGGGCCAGCAGTCCACATTGTGTAATTCTCCTGAGAACATTTGTGGTCAAATACAGATGAAAAGTTAACCTTCCATATGGTCCATGCCCTCATCTTTGAATCTGATATGTGAGCTCCAAAGATCTTTAGTATGCTTGATTTTGCTGCAGGGTGAGCAGCTACTCCAACAACCTGTGATATTTGGTTTGTCAAGGTAAGGGAGCTCCATGAAGTCCCCTCATCACAGCTATATTCTATTGAATTTTTGCTGTGACGCAAAAATGGATGTGTGACAGCAATACTGGCAAATAATGATCCATGATCTAACAGTCTATAAATATGTCTTCCTGTCAAGCCCTGCTTCCAACTTTGTCCCCCATCTGTTGAAATATACCCATACAATGAAACATGCATATCTTTATGTGCTCTAACAAGTGTACCCTGTGCTATAATGACCCCTGGAACAAATCTTGATGATGTTAGAGGTGACCAACCAATGATGTTTCTATCCTTGACATAAAGAGACAGTTTAAATATACAATTTGAAGCATAACATTGAACTCTCTTGCCATTTTCATCATATTCAGGTGGCAAAAGCCTTTTCCACAATCCACCATTATTATAGGATATGACAGTTCCTTTTCCAACTTGATTAGCAATGAGAGTTCCAGGAACAGCATTTACTCTATGAATATCAATTACTGCTCCAGTTAGGCTCCAGTGTGCTTCAACATCATTTAGAACAAGAGAAAATTGCCTTCCATTCTCACTAGCAATGTATAGATTAGTAATTCTACCAACTGTCAATGCTGCTAGCATCACTTGGTTTTCATCTCCTTCTAGAAAATGGTAGTCAATGTGTAATTCATTAGTTGGCAGTTCACATTCAACAAAATAGGGTGCCTGCTTATAGAAAACAAACAATCTTCTATTTCCAGTTGAAGTTTTTCGTTGAATATAAATATAGTCTTGTTTTACAACAAGAGAATTTGGATATATGGGACCCAAATTTGAATCAAGTAGTTGAGGTTCACCATGAAATGGCATTGTTGATGAGTAAACAAGTGAATAATTCCTGGTAGGTAGCTTAGTATTTTGCATCGAAACAATTTCAAATAACACTTCAGTTGCATTCCTGTGTTGTGACCAGAAAAACTGCCTCACATTTGATATAACCATCCTCCATGTTTTTCCTGCATCGTCTGATATGTAAGCATCATTTCCTACATCTTTTGCCAATATTATATTTCTCAATGTTGGATGAAAAGACAATAACACAGGATCAAATGCTAAGTAGGTAGAGCGATATGTAGTGCCTTCATCAATGCTTCTATACAGCACTTTGTTTCTTTTATCCAATGCGTAAACCATATTTCTATTCATTGGTGACACGTAAATTTTGCTTATCGATGACTTATTTGCAAACTTTGCCAACTCTAAATCAAATGATTCCCCATAATTAAAAGATCTATAGACATTTGATTTTGAAGCGCAGAAGGATTTTGTACCATACTTTACTATTTGGTCACATGTTATGATAAAAAGCACCTTGCTATCAAAGTTTGTCCAAGTGACAATAGCACCAAGGTAAGTGTCATTTCCCAATGTTGTCTCTGATATTATTGGCCTTTTCCCTTTCCAATTTGGTGCAGTGGTGACTGGCAGATCGTCTTCCGTGCTTTTATCATATATGCCGCTGCGTCGAAATCCATTCTGTTGTGCAGAGCGTGTACTGTGAGGTTCTGCAAGGCTGTCAAATTTTCCACTTAGTGAGCGCAATAGGCCTGATCTTGTAAAGACAGTTTCATAGCCATTTGATATCCCATTATGTTGTTCATATCCTCTGCAAGTTCTAACAACGATGAAAAATAGATCTAACATAAAGCAAAATAGAGTGGAGCTGTTGATATGTGCCATATTTACTACCTTATTCAGCACTAGACGAAGTTTATAGCACCACGATCAATGTAAGAAACTCCATCGTTTCAATCTGCGTATCGAATAACAACACGATAGTGTCAGATAGACTTCCAACTTGTCCTAGTCAAAAGTCTAAGATGTGTAGGACAGAACAATACATACGTCACGCTGACTGTACTTTATTATCTCTGTTATGTAAATACAACATTTATCGCAAACAATTGATCAAAAGTGCTTGGTAGTTTCGTTGCGGAAAAACATGTCGACAAAGCAAAACATCCTCACGGCAGTTAATTATTAAATTCTGCGCTAAGTATCCTTCTCGCTAACCTGACGTTGTGCAACTTAATTGCAATGGAATTCAAGTAACTTTCCTAGCAAAACTTGTCCTTGCAATTCTTCCTCGCTGCAATGTTTTCTGGCAGATAAGCGCCTTCCTAGTGGCGAAGAGTAGCGACTGCATTGAAGTTGATCAGTGTTAATTTATAACATCACTCAACGTCATTTTCTACTATTTGGATTATTATAACTTTACACTTCTATTGCAAAGAGATGATAGTGTAATGAATAAGGATTTTAACATGAAGGAATCCACCCCCTGAGCCCCCTATAAACCACCCCTGATATTAATCGTCCATGTATCGATGCAAAAATGTATACTTTGCGACAGCGCTTCAGTCTCAGTCTTGTTCTTAATTTGATCTTAGCTTTCCATTAATTATGAGGCCTTTATCAGCGGTCGCGGCGACGGGGGGGCAGGGGGGCCTTGGCCCCCCACTTTTTGCTAAGATGAAATTTTTAGAACCATTATTATTCTATTTTGGAATCTCAAAAGTGAATACGTGAATAAATAGATTAAATTATTCAATTGCATTGTATCTACCCAAGGTACAACACTGAATATACAATGTGCTAATCAACACATCTTGACAACGAACAACAAACAATACTAATAGCGCACAACACTGTCAACTGCATACACACGATGACATCATGATGATATTGATATATTTTACTGTATTCTTGGGGAAATTACGTATTGCAAAAAACACGTGGTCTATAAATATTTCAAAAGATACCACTGTACTGCAACGCTGCTCTTTCGAATGAAATTCTGCGCACAAGATAGATACCTTCAAGTTAAATGGAAGGAAGGCATGTCTCAATCGTCTATTACTAAATTGTTGAAAACTACTTCTGGTTTATCTGAAAAGCTGCGTAATGATGTCGAGCAGCCAGAGGTTACATCGCAAACATCTACATCAACAACATTTAGTTTAGGAATAACCGAAGAAAAACCTTTTCATCCCCAAAAAGAGTATGTTTTTCCAAAGTCTAGAAGTGGGGATAAACTTCGATCATGCCAAGCTCATTGGTTCATAAAATTTCCATGGCTGCATTATGATGAAAAGTAAGTAACTTATTCAGCGTTCTACAATTCTACTCCTTCAGCTATATTTTATTGCCACTGTTTGATTTTGGTGAAGAAACAGCTCTTGGAATATACTGCACAATTCCTTGTCATGCTTTTTTCTGGCCTTTGCAATCTTAACTCATATTAATCTGAATCATGCTAATTTGTTATATCTTGTATTTAGGAAAGATTCCGTCTTATTTTTCTATTGCCATTGCCAAGAAAAACGTGGGAACTTGAAAGACCAGAGGAACAAGGAGGAAGCTTACATCTCTAAAGGATTTTCTAACTGGAAAAAGCGCCAAAATGTTTTTATAGCCATCTAGAATCCTCTTGTCATCAAGCATCATCAGTGTATTACTTGGTACTTCCTGACTGTGGTGATGTTGGGGACATGATTGACGTTCAATCAATGAAGAGAAGACAAGCTGAACGTAAGTATCTGATCGATGTTATCAA
>OLMO02000297.1:4976647-4987468 GCA_900291935.2 Cassiopea xamachana
CACTCTTTAAGTCTTGCAGTCAAGTCTCTAACTCAAGGTTGTGCGATCCTAGGGGATACGCTGGGAACTGTTGCCGAAATTTGTGTGGTGGTCAAGTACTCACCCAAACGTGAGAAGATGCTGGGAAATATAATGGAGAGCATAGAGGGAGACTTTGGGGATGGAACAAGGATTGATCATCGGAGCAAATTAGATAAGCTTTGTGTGACAAGATGGACCGTGAGAGCGAAGTGTTATAAGAAGATTTTAGACAACTATGAAGCCTTATTGCAACTATGGAACGAAGCTTTAGACGAAAATCTAGATATAGATACAAAATCAAGGATAGGCGGCTGTAAAAAACAAATGGGAATGTTTGCATTCTATTTTGGATTAAGTCTGAGTCAAAGATTCTATGCTATCACTGATAACTTGTCCAAAACTTTGCAAAAAGAAAAGATGTCTGCCCTTCAAGGGAAGGAGCTTGCAGATCTGACAGTGGAGACATTGGAAAACATGAGAAATAAAAGTGATTTCAAATTACTGTATGAAAAGATCACAATGTATGCAAAGAAAATTAGTGCAATTTTAGAGCCAGCAGTGCCAAGAAAACGAAAAAGGCCGCATTATTCAATTCTATAGTATATTGAAGGAGGTACTCAGTCATCTGAGGAAGCATATTACCCTGACAATGCATATGATTACTTTAAGCCTATTTATTACGAAGCTCTTGATTCTATCATCCATGCAATTAAAGAAAGATTTAATCAACCAGCATTTGAAATGTATGCTGAAACAGAACAGTTACTTTTGAAAGCAGCCAAAAAGCAAGGCATTACGGATGAGTTAAAAGTACTTCAAAGAAATTTCGAAGGTGATTATGATGCTAATTCAATTGAAGCAGAGCTCTCATTACTTCCTGCGATTTTTCAATGCCATCCAATTAACTTCGAAGATATTGTCCAAACTTTCCAGTCCGTCTCCCGAGAAAAACGCTTGCTAATGAAAAACATAGCATGTATCATTAAGATCATTTTAACCAACGACGCTACCTCTGCAACTCCAGAAAGATCCTTTTCAATGTTGAGAAGGATCAAAACGTGGATGCGTTCACGAATATCGCAAAAGCGATTAAATTCTTTATCAATAATGTATTGTCATCAATCGATTCTGGACGAGCTACCTTTAGTTGATGTAGCGAATGAGTTTGTTGGCGTACAACCAGATCGACAAAACTCATNTTCGGAAGATTTACTGAGAAGGACATATGAGAAAATGACTTTCTTTCAACGTGACTACTAAATTTGCGCATTTGTATTTTACTGTTCTTCGTTAGTATGTATTTATAAATTTTTGTTTATAATTTGAGGTATAAAGGGCTGTTTTTGGGGGGTATCAAAAGCTCTTTGGGACGCACAATTTTATCTGTCATCCAAGCATAGTGGGGCAGATTAAACATTTTATCGACTTTCTGGCCCCGCCACTCAAATACTCGCGCCGCGACCCCTGTTTATACAAAAGAGCGTAGACGAAAAGTAACTTTAGATGGTGAAAAACTGCGCTTTTCAGGTAGCCTCGTTTTCAATCGTTTGGCCTAAATGACAATGGGAAGATCTGCAGTGCAGTTCTTGATCATATGTATATTTTTTGTAGTTAATGGTGGCAACGAGTGTACCTCATTCAACTACAGAGGTTTCTGGAGAGGTATTTCACCGTCGAAATTAAAATATCGACACTAGGAGAAACGTGTTAGTGAAGGGTTCGCATCTTCCCCTTACATTGCATAGCCAACATGAGTGTAAACGTAAAATTGAAAGCATTAGAGGATCTTTCACGTTATGCCAATCAATTGGGAAAGTTAGTTCTTCGCAAATCCATTCTTCCGATAAATGTTGGTGTCTCTATAGGATGTTGCACGTGTGCTGAGGTTATCGAACAGAAGTTTATTGAGAGACGAGAAAATTTGAATTTTCGACGAATATTCAGTTTTGGGTGTTGTGGATTTCTCTCTGGCTTCACAGGAACATTTTGGTATTTGTGGAGTGCCAAACGAATAGTTGGAAATTACAAAGTAGTAAAGCAGCTTTTGATGTACCAGCTTGTCTTCACACCATATGAATATATGCAATTCTACCTGTCTGTTGGACTCATAGAAGGAGAAAGCCTTCAAGAAGTGATGGCAGAGATCAAAAGTAAATTTTTAATAACGTATTTGATGGATTGGGTTGTATTTCCACCCTTTATGGCAATAAATTTTAAGCTGATACCGTTGCAATTTAGATTTGTATATGACAATAGTATACAGTTGATGTGGTGTGTTTTCCTGTCATTTTTGAAGCACCACAACCTGGATCAGTATATTGAAAAGTATACCCCAAAATCCTGCTTATCACAAACTGCAAAAGACAATTCATCAGAAGAATCATTCTAAATCAAAATAAATTTGCTTCTATTGTAAATAACCTTTTTTAAATCATGATTACCAATACATGTTTGTATTTACATTTCAGTATAGTTTTCTTTTGTGACATAAGAAGGTAAAAGTTGCATTGATTTTGCAATGAATGCTCTTTAGGAAACTAGCCATGGTCTCTCAAATCAGATGCATTCTACCAAACTAACTACTTACACAATTTGTGCATAATACCTGTTATCTGGTAGCTGCATACTGTAAACATATAGACATACTTGCAGACAAGCACAGTCTACCATAGCTACAAAGGAGGGCAAGCAAACTATACAAGATTTGAGAATATCTGAAACCATTGAAATTGTTTTGTAATATATGATGTGAAAATACCAAAAACATAGCATGTGTTACAGGCCTGAATTTTACAATATGATTCTAAAAGTTTGATATGAATACAAAGATTGGTAGATATGGAGGGTTGGGTGGGGGTGGTAACTGCTCAGAATAAAAATAATTTATTCCAAGGAAGAAAGCCACCATTCAATCAAATTTATTATTTGTTTGAAGCATGGATGGCACTTCAACATATTTTTGGGCAGGTGCCCTGTGAAAATTTTGTCTGTGACATTTTTTCTTTTTGATCAAATGGCCATGGGTCTAGTAAGTTTCATGCAAAAGTAAATTACACCACCATTTTTGCCTTGCAAAATAGCAAATTTTCAAGGTTGGGGGTGACTCACCCCCATACTCCCCTTAAGTTTCATCCCTAGTTTGAAGGAGAATTCTGCTTTAGCCTTATCATTTCCTCACTGCAGATAAATGTGGTGGAAAGGTGTTGCTGAAAGTCCTTTCAAGGCATTCCTTTCTTGTCACAAGGTCATACCAAAATGATTGGTATTTATGCTCATTATGCTCTCATAATTAATGAGCACTACTACTGTGTAAATGTTTCTAGGATAAATAGGATTAAGATATAATGAATTTATTAACTAAACATTTGTCTTGGAGGTCCTCAAGGATATCAACATAGACACACTAACTACAATCGTTGCCAAAAACACAATATTTCCACAAATGTTGCTCAGATGAGAGTAAATGTATGAGTAGTTGATATCTGTACCACAGGCTATTAAGCTTATCATCTTTTTCATATTTGCAAAGATTCTGCCAGTGTTTGTACATGTGTTGCAATGCTTCTCACAGCTGGTCTTTTTGCATTCAGTTCCACTGCTAATGAATCTATTTCATTTTCAATCTATAAAATTTAAAGAAATGTGAAAGGGTGAAACAAAAAGCAACAATAATTCGATAGATACAAGGTTTGTGCAGGATTTTGATATGCAAATCCAAAGAGTTTTCAAGGACCAAACTAAAAATTTTCAAGGAGTTCTAAACTGACATTCACAGCTCATATGTTTATAACAGTAAGCCTAAAGTACCAAAAAGGAGACATTTCTCTGCATATCAAGAGTTTTCTTGTATGATTTTCTTTAAACTTTCTTTCAGTCATATCTTTAAACTCTTTTCTAGTTGTGTTATTGCTGTGAACAATGAAAACAGTAAACAGAGACAAATTTCAAGGACTTTGATCAATTTTCAAGGAAAAATTCCCATTTTCAAGGAGCTTAAAGTGACCTTTGAAAAATGAAATTTCAAATTCAAGTGATTTGCAAGGAGTCCAAGGACCTGTACCAGCCATGTAAATAGGAATACAATTTGCAATGTCTATCTTGATTCTAGCAAATTATATTTGTAGAGTATGTGGATAAGACGTAAGTTTGTATTTTTGACAGTTATATCAGGGTTGCCACCAAATCAGGGAATTAAGGGAAAATCAGGGAATTTTACTTTCAATCAGGGAAAATCAGGGAAAAAAGAAAGATATTTTGAAAAATCAGGGAAGTTATAGAGTTACTATTGTTACATTTTAGAGATGTGACCTTCTCTATACACAGTCACACATTCAGTTGATTGTGACAAATGCCAAGTTTTCCCTCTTTTTGTAGGATCTTATTCTGTGCAGTCATTTTGAAGTGCAGTTCTACATTTTATGGAACCAAAAGTTTGAACTGGAAAAATTGGATCAAGGCACTCCCAAAGCCCACATCTGTGGAAAGAAATTATAAGAATATCAGGGAAAATCTGGGGAAAATGAGTAGTATTGCACAAAAAATATAACAGAAAATCAGGGAAGTTTGTTTCAATATAGCAGTGGCAACCCAGTATATATACAGCAAATCATAAAACTGTTTTGGTCTTCCAATCAGCTCACTTGTTTATCAAAAGCAAGAAAACTACTCAGGAATGCAATATTTTTGAAACATTTACTTCATACTAGAGTGACTGGGCTGTGAACAACTGGTGTTGCAAAGTTTCTAGAATAAGGAGGCATCCAGAGAAGTCTTTATAAATTAATAAAAGCTGCAAGTATGCAAAATGTACATAATCAGAGGTTTCAATAGGAGGTGGCTACTGGTAATTTATTCCTGGCTACATCTGCCTATACTGCTGTCTAATCTGACTTAAAATAATGTAAAAATTATATGTACTACTTGCAGCCATCCATGGGACATAGCCCCATACTATTTATGATCAGCCACTTACTCTAAATATTATTGAAAGCTCTGATACTAGAAGAGAAAATACTGGAAGGATGTTTAAATCTTTCATCTGTATTTCAGCTCTCCTCTGTTTATTGGGCTTTAAGGAAATTTCCAAGCCCACTATTATTCTAAACACTCAGTCTATCTTGGAATTGAGAGTAACAGTGGTGCTGTGTGATGGACTTGTTATTTCATCAGCATACTCANAAGATCTTTCATCAGATTTTAACAACATCAAATTTATCAACCTATCCTTACACACTCTAGGAATTTTTGGTGAATATCGTAAACCTTTTATTGACATGTGCAAGGAACTAGAGTTTGACAAGCAACACAGAGATTTTATAGTGTGAGAGCTATCTACAATCATTATCCGATCAACCTATTATATATTCTGTATGTGTAACATGCCCTGGACTAACCCTGGCCTATTATTAATATACTAACTGCTTACAGGAAACTTTTATACTAAGATTTATATTCCCTACATTGTATTTTTTTCCTATAGTGTAAATTTCTTTTCTTTCCATGCCAAGTCTGTCAAATGTAAGTTAACTAATTATAATGAGATTTGTATTTGTATTCATAAATATTAGATCAATATCAAAAGTTAAAAAAAAATTATTACAAATTTCTTCAATGTTTAGGACTAAATTTTCAGAGTTTGCTGTGAGCCAAAATACAAGAGGGTGTGCCAAAGTTTTGATATCCCTGTACTAAGTGAAAGAGCTTCAAACCTGAGATTTTAGCTCCACTGCTTGAATGAAATCTATATCATTTTTCAGTTCAGTCTCATCATGTAACATTCCCTCTGAAGACAACCAACTTGAAACATGTAGTAATCGCTTTTTGAGCTCCCTAGAATAATAATAATAACTTTTACTAAACATTTATGCAGGTCCATAGCCATGGGGAGGCATGGGATGGTGAATGCCATCCCTGGGCAACAGGAGGCCAGTTTTTTGCCACCCCTAGGATGTTTTGCAATTTTTCTATTTTTGCTTTATCTTTGCAGCTATTGGGAGATTTCCTGATTGGTTGAGCTCGAATTTGGTCATTGCGACATAACACTAGAAAGTTCAATCTTTTCCTGAACACACAGTACCTACTTGACATAAAGTATGAGATATGCTCTCAGATTTGCACCACGTGATTCCTCCAGGATAATTTTCCCATGTCTGCAACACAGGCCTGGCTACAGGCTTGCATTCATGGAATAATGATATTAATACTAACATAATGTGAATAAGCTACAAAAAGCATGCAAGCTTTGGTTTAAGCAAGCACAGGCAAAAGAACAAATGTCTCCTCTCAATAACTGTGGAAGCAGACTTAAAAGTTCCTTTAAGTCCACATTCGATATTTCCACTGAATTTATACAACATATTTGAATTTGTAACATATCATGATATTAAGTGAAAGAGTACAGCATTTAGCTTCATAATGCGAAGTGTACTACAGCTGTACTGTTTAATATTGTAAATAAAAGAGGAAGGATAAATATACAAAAAACCCTCATAAAAATGTTCTGAACTAAGACTATAATTCATTACTATGATAAAAATGCAGAAAAACATTGCAGTAATTAAATACGCAAATATACCAAGGTATGATCATACAATAGTTCCTTGGCTAACCGTATCTCAACTAACCGTCCCTCGATTGTCAGGCTGTGGATGATAGAAATACAATTGAAGCCAAATCTTGTAAAAGTTGCCCAATTTCACACGCATCGGCAATGAAAATGCTCGGCAATCGCTTACTTTGGCTCCACAATTAGCAATACGTCAACACTAATTGCCCCGTGAGTTGGCGTAGTAGAAACGAAAAGCAGATGAACATAAAGTCATAGATGATATTGAACTCAGTTTTATGTCATAAAACTTTTTAGTGAATTTTAATTGGCCATGCTAAGAATAATAAATAATTATCTTAGCTTTTTTCTGGTGCAACGATGCCCAAAAGGGTGATTTTGCTTAACCAGCCTTTTTGGATTACCCGACCCCCCCCCCCCAANAAGATCTTTCATCAGATTTTAACAACATCAAATTTATCAACCTATCCTTACACACTCTAGGAATTTTTGGTGAATATCGTAAACCTCTTATTGACATGTGCAAGGAACTAGAGTTTGACAAGCAACACAGAGATTTTATAGTGTGAGAGCTATCTACAATCATTATCCGATCAACCTATTATATATTCTGTATGTGTAACAAGCCCTGGACTAACCCTGGCCTATTATTAATATACTAACTGCTTACAGGAAACTTTTATACTAAGATTTATATTCCCTACATTGTATTTTTTCCTATAGTGTAAATTTCTTTTCTTTCCATGCCAAGTCTGTCAAATGTAAGTTAACTAATTATAATGAGATTTGTATTTGTATTCATAAATATTAGATCAATATCAAGAGTTAAAAAAAAATTATTACAAATTTCTTCAATGTTTAGGACTAAATGTTCAGAATTTGCTTTGAGCCAAAATACAAGAGGGTGTGCCAAAGTTTTGATATCCCTGTACTAAGTGAAAGAGCTTCAAACCTGAGATTTTAGCTCCACTGCTTGAATGAAATCTATATCATTTTTCAGTTCAGTCTCATCATGTAACATTCCCTCTGAAGACAACCAACTTGAAACATGTAGTAATCGCTTTTTGAGCTCCCTAGAATAATAATAATAACTTTTACTAAACATTTATGTAGGTCCATAGCCATGGGAAAGCATGGGATGGTGAATGCCATCCCTGGGCAACAGGAGGCCAGTTTTTTGCCACCCCTAGGATGTTTTGCAATTTTTCTATTTTTGCTTCATCTTTGTAGCTATTGGGAGATTTCCTGATTGGTTGAGCTCGAATTTGGTCATTGCGACATACTAGAAAGTTCAATCTTTTCCTAAACACACAGTACCTACTTGACATAAAGTATGAGATATGCTCTCAGATTTGCACCACGTGATTCCTCCAGGATAATTTTCCCATGTCTGCAACACAGGCCTGGCTACAGGCTTGCATTCATGGAATAATAATATTAATACCAACATAATGTGAATAAGCTACAAAAAGCATGCAAGCTTTGGTTTAAGCAAGGACAGGCAAAAGAACAGCTGCCTCTTCTCAATAACTATGGAAGAAGACTTGAAAGTTCCTTTAAATCCACATTCGATATTTCCACTGAATTTATACGCCATATTTGAATTTGTAACATATCATGATATTATGTGAAAGAGTACAGCATTTAGCTTCATAATGCGAAGTGTAATACAGCTGTACTACAAAAAAACCCTAATCAAAAATGTTCTCAACTAAGACTATAATTCACTACTATGATAAAAATGCAGAAAAACATTGCAGTAATCAAATACGTAAATATACCAAGGTGTGGTCATACAATAGTTCCTTGGGTAACTGTATCTCAGCTGACCGTCCCTAGATCGTCAGGCCGTGGATGATAGAAATACCATTGAAGCCAAGTCTTGTGAAAGTTGCCCGATTTCACACGCATCGGCAATGAAAATGTTCGACAATCGCTTACCTTGGCTCCACAAATAGCAATACGTCAACACTAGTTACCCCGAGAGTTGGCGTAGTAGAAACGCGCCGTTACACGAAAAGCAGATGAACATAAAGTCATAGATATAATGAACTCAGTTTTATGTCATAAAACTTTTCAGTGAATTTTAATTGGCCATGATAAGAATAATAAATAATTATCTTAGCTTTTTTCTGGTGCAACGAGGCCCAAAAGGGTGATTTTGCTTAATCGGCCTTTTTGAATTACGCGACCCCCCCCCCCCATTTAAAGCAGTTGTGTCCAGTATCCGCTTGATAATCGAGGAGGTACTGTGATTATTTTGCTGTCAACCAAATACTGGAGCATAGTTATGGCACTCCACACACAAATGTAATGATTATGTATACAGGTCTCTATGATAGAGTCGATGCAAAGAAACTTTCAACACTGAAGGCAAGGAATAGGAAGGCCATATGTTGAGCTTGTGAATAGAATACAAAATAAACAAGTACTGTACAAAAAGTCACATACTAAATTATCTTACATTAGATAAGTCTGCTTTTTCCTGTAACATTCAAGCTCTTCTTTAATCTTCGAAACTTCTTTGAAAATTTGTGTAGATTTGAAGTCGCTGTTACTACTTTCCAATTCTGCAACGTCACTAGCATCATCATCATCATCATCATCATTGTCAGGAAGTGTTGGAGAGCATTCCGTATCAGAGGCTTTGTTTCCCTTGACCTTCTTTTTCGTTTCTTTGATTTCTGTTGTGACAAATTGAGATGTGTCAATGAAATATAATCACGCTTGATATTTCACCTACAAGGTAGTCAAAATAATCAACAAAATCTGAAAACAGTGGAATAACTGGAAAACTATATTTTCCAAATATCAAATGATTTTGGGCAGCAGTAGGCCAAAAGTTACTTATACGTCAGTAAAGACCTAATTCAATGGAGCAGTAAAACCTCTTTAATTATATTCCTTCAAAACCAAATACAAACTTTTAGACAGATTCAAGCAAATTTATTAGATGTAATAGGCAATAGTAAAAACATACCAGATATTTGAGCAATCGGACTCTTTTTGAAAGATGAAGGAGGCATCAATACTACTCTTCGTTTCTTGTCAAGTCTGATCCCTTTTGGTTGGCGTGGAATTCGCTGAAATGGAGAGTAAATAGGACAACAATAAATAATGGCTATGATGAATTGCCATCAAAGAAGAAAGAAAAGGAAGAAGAAAGAGAAGCAAGGGTTGCTTAAACTGCAATATCTCACAACTTATTGATGAGAGAAAATCCAAAAGCAACTCAAGCAGGCATTGTAAACATCGTATTGATGCAGATAGCATAGCCTTTGGGTCATCAGAAAAAAAACGTGCTCTCAGGTATTTAATAGAAAAGTGGTAACGTTTAGTAACTTGTAGGATTTTGCCGCCCCTCCCGGGGGCTTAAAAGATCTCATGCTTATAAATTTTTCATCTTTTCCAAAATTTGCTAAAGCAGTGAGTGCATTGTATACTGCAGTATAATCTATACTTAATAGATAAACATGCATTCAGATATGTGCGTACATAGTTATACATGCATTCAAGCATATACGTATATGGATATAGACACATTCACATACGTACATGCATGAATATTCGTCATCCTCACTCACTCTACCTAGCTATAGAAAAAATGTCCAATTATCTAGCAACTGACACCCACCCCAATTCTATTTGGCGCCTGAGAGTAAAGTTAAATCTACATAAAACTATAATCATTCGCAACCAAGAACGTAGGAAACATTCAAAAAGTGGGGGGCACATGCATTCAAGGGACACCCTCACGCGTAAAGAAGGGCAACTATGAAAGGGGCACTTTATATACAAATTTGTGAACAGTGGGGGCACGTTCCCCCTGTGCCCCCAGTTACTACTTCCATATTCGCAATCGCAATTTTAATCAAGGAAAAAGTGCCACAGTAAGTAAACACCATGTCCCTATAACGTCTCTTTAGATTGTTGAGTTAAAGTATATGAAAATAAACAGATCAGGTTGTTAAAGACTAAATGATGAAATGGACAGTAGCTGCTGAATGCAGAATCTGGAATTAACAAGGAGAAGGTTCTCTCACATTGGTGTTGAGAAATGGAATGAAATTTCATTCACATTAGAATGAGTCCCAAAACTTTAGCATCCAAAAGAAACTTGCAGGCATCTCTTGAAAGTTAACATATTCGTCCATCACGAGCCTTAGGTGGAAAAAGGGCAAGAAGCTGTAAAGCGGAATCGCAGGAAGGTCCATTGTGTGGGATGAAGTACAGGG
>OLMO02000297.1:5033701-5050542 GCA_900291935.2 Cassiopea xamachana
ATTGCTAGAAAAAGCCATGAATTCTGAAAATAATCACAAGAGCCTTATAAAAAACATAATATAACATCTATCAGAGCTACTGAGATACCCATTTTGCAAAAAGCAGGCGAGCTCATTCCCATCTGTAACTAGGATTTAATTCTTCAAAACAACATCACTGGATTTTACGTGCAGTTCTAAATTTTTCCAAAAATACTTTGGCAGTTATGACCTAATTTTTAAGTTTAAATTTCTTCAAGTGGCAATTAACTCTAATATGCATAAAATTTAATAGAGCTTCTCCGTAAAATAAGCTTTAACACTATTCATGCATTTGGTTTAATAAGTGGAATTGGTATTTCCAAAGTGAAACTAAGTTTCCACTTCCTGTTAATACTTGGAGTTCACTTTCCTAATCTCCAGTCCGGAACAGAAGGGGGAAGCTACTACCTGCGGGAGTGGTAAAATATTCTTGTAGCGCAGCCCAATACGTACTTGCTAACATACTAGAAGTTTTTCCCTCAATGTCATCACCATTGCTATGACTTTCAGTTACGTTGTCCGTGCTGCTAGACGGCTGCCTCTCATTCTGGGTTTGGGGCGGACAATTCCAATTGATAAGCGGGGGGAGGCTGTAAAAAGAATATCCTGGAATGCAATTTTCGTAAACAAAAATTAGTCAGAGGGACGTCTATTCCAGACAGTAGAATACGTCACTATTTTTGGGCAGAAAGTCTCATTTGCAAAAATCTGTCAAAAAACTTGAATGAAAAGATACAACATTGCCAGCGAACAAAGAAAGTTCGCAAAACGAAGTTTCGGGACATGAATTCGATTCTGTCCCGCAATTCCAAGATATCGAGTTTATGTTGCAATTGCAAGTACCATTTAGTGATCGTTCTTTTCTTTAATCTTTCAAAGTAATGTTTTGTCGCAAACTCTAAGGAACAAAACTATTGTTTATGAAAAGCAACAAGCAAAACAGCGACAGCTAAAACTCATAAGACATACTGTTTAAATTAGAACAGAAAAACGTACGTTCAGTTCCACTGGTTTTGAACGTAACTTATCAAAAATACGATGAAAGACTAACAACTCAGCACTTGGCACAAATGTATGAGAGCCAGTAGCACAGTGACTGGATGAGCTACAGCCCTGCCTTATCATAGCATCTTGAAAGGTAAGATTTTCGTCAAATTTCTAACACCAAATAGCCAAAATTATCATTTTTGAGTGATTGTACTGGAAAATTGTCGGAAAATCTTTCCTTTTAGCCCCCTAAGAACCTGGCTCCCATTGCACCCCTGATGTGCGTAAAAGCTAAGGTAAGATCTCGAAGACGTTCGTACGTAGTGTTCGATTGAGGTGACACTTAGCGTAGGCTGGCCAGTTCCTTTCCTCGCCGCTTTTATCTGCCCTAGCGTTACAACCAGGTATTCACTGCTGAGCATTCAACGAAGGTTCGAATGTTCCCCGAAACACAAACTTTCAGCACAGTGGAAACTACTCTAACTTTGATACACGTTCTTCTGCTCTTTTTAATAAGAAACTGGCTTATAAGAAACGAGGACTAGGCTGGTCAAAAAATTAATAAACTCTAATAGAATGCTCAAGAAAAATTAAGAAACTGTACAATTGCACTTTATATAAAAAAGAGTGAATTGACTTGCTTCCACTCGCTAATTTGTATGATTTTGTTTGGAAAAGATTGCACCTTGTGATTTTTATATGTTTGGGCATTTTTCGTGACGATGAGCATTTATATCTGTCCAAAAGTGTTCGAATTTTAAACAACAAACTGAGTTTCGGTCCCGAAGATAAGAAACTAATTAAATTCTTAGAACAAAAATTCGAAAATTTTCATGTCAAATTAGTGTTTAGTATTAAGTAGACGACGATTCAAGTGTCTTTTTAAAAAACACTTGTACTGCCCCATTCATCCGATGTGAGAGCCCCGATAATATTGTATACAGAGCAAAAGTTAATGAGTGAAACTACAATTCAAAAGTGAGGTAGCATTTTGCACAAAGTTGGCTTTTTAGTCTCTATGTCACTGATGTTATCTTTACATTTGATATCTACCAATAGCGTCATGAATCTGATGATTGACACTTCAATATTGCCAATATCAACGCCTTTTGTGTGTCTTTTCAAAGAAGCACTAGGTGTTGTACCTCCTAAATTATACTCACAAATTATTAACGAGATACTGCACAATTAGTTTCAGCATTCCTAACTACCTAATATTGAAGTTTGGATTCTTGCCTGTCGAAGGGAGGATGAGACTTTTGTTAAATCTGGACAAATCATTAGGTTGAACAAAACAAAATTGATTTCCAAACTATGCTAGACAGTGAAATGCCAAATAGTTTGGTTCATTAGACAGTAAAAAGTAATTTCAGGATATGAAAGATACGCAAAATATTTTGAGTAAAGCAAGTCTTTCGCTCTTTCATGTGTTCGTCCTTTGTTTCTTGTAATCTTCAAAATCTGATAACAAATGCACCCGTAAGATACTATCAATAAAACGAAAACATATGAAACTTTACTGAAAGTTCAGAATGCAAAGAAGCACCTTTTATCAATAGTTTCTTTCTTCTACTGAATACATAAGATTTTAAGACCCCAAAACATTGCTTCAACTTCACACGGTTATAGTATTTTATCGCAAAGGCTATGTTCTTGTTTTCAACATCAACTACAGCTTTGCGAAGCTTCCACCTAAAAAACGCCTACAAAAAAAAGTTAAATTATGTTAATTTGGCATTGACTTTATCAATATATTTCAGAGGTGAGAAATGCAGATTAAAAAACTCTATGCAATAATGCATTAAGACCCGGTCTACGCTGATACGGATAACTTTTGATACGGATTAAAGCGTGATCCATAGCAGTGTAAACGGACCTAAGAATGCTAATTATATTTAGTCCGGGTCACTTTTGATCCATTCGCTTGAAGGATCAAAAGTGGTACGGCTAACCGTATCAGTCTTGCTGCGAGTAGGTAGGTAGCCAAAAAGCCAATCCGTGTCATTTACGATACGGATCAGCAAGTGATATGTAGCGGTTTACACGGGGCCATGAGGCAATTTGACTAGAATACGCATTTTGCTTTTACGAAGATTGTCTATGTTTATGTCTGCAAAAAGGTAATGGTCGAGTTCTCAAAAAGTCAAGAAAGTTCAATACTGGATTTTTGAGAGCCAACAACAACCACACATCACAAGTAATCAAAATTCAGGTTGAATAAAACGACTCTTTTCCAAATATTTTGCTTTCTTGCTATGTGTTTTCTGTTCACTTCCTTTAAAAATTCATATTATGTTACTTTTAAGGTGTACATGCCACTTTCGACACTTTCCTTTGATGTGCATGTGCAAAATATCAGAGCTCAAAACGTTTTTCACAGAAATCCTAAGAAAGTTTGATACTGAAATTAGGTGAAACAAAGAATTAACTTTCCATTAACTATGGCTACCAACTAAATAAATCCTCCATATATTGAGAATTTCTTGTAGAAAAGGATTCGCCTTGCAGTCTCCGTACCAAAGTACTTTGCAAGCTTCCACAAGTACAAACAATTGGATATGGACTAAACTCTCTCTCATTTAGAGGTAGTCTCCTATAGAATACTCTAAAGAGCTGGTACCTTGAAAAATTGATAAAATGGATCGAAAAGAGGGATGGCAAAGCATGCCATTGCTTAATTTGCATATAAGTATTTTTTTTCTTTCATTTGTATTATAGTCTACTTTTTTTTTACTTTGCTTTATCAACTGTAGTTATAACCAATTTTAAATAATGATATATGATATGATGATATGATATGTAGCAAATGAGTAAAATACGGAAAATATTTTTCAAATAGAAATGCCGCCTAACACCCACCAGCTGCATTTCAAAATCGCCTGATTTTAGGCAGTTGAATATCTACCTTTGGACTATTATTTGCACTAGAGGCAGGTGCATAATTTGAAATACTATTTTGGGAGTGTAGGAATGAGTATGGGGACTTTCTGGTTGCCTGACTTTTCCAATAATTCCCAGCGACTTTTCCTACTTCCTAGTTTCTGCATTACTTATTGCTTANAAAAACTAACCAACTAATAACCTGAGAGGTGTCGACTCCAAACACCGCTGGAAGTGCGCCCCCAGCAAGAATCCAAAGCGGTATCTAACCCTTAAGCGTCCACACGCATGATCATGAGCCCAAGCCAAATTGTCTCCAAAAGGCCAATTTTTCGTAATACCATGAATTATTCCCTAAGTACATTATACGTAGTACAGCCTCTAGGTAAGAAGGACTCTTGCTTGAAAATCTTCAAATTATAAATTTTAAAATAAGAGATTTAAAGAAGTCAAAAATTGCTTTACCTTTGACATGAGATTTACAGCCCACCACGACAATGCTTCCCTTTCTAAAGCTTTATTCATTTCTAACTGCCTTAATTCTTTTTTCCAACATTGAATTACTGACCTAATATTTGAAGAACAAAGCAATGAACTAACAAACCACTANATAATTATTGATTTACATTCTATTGAAAGCAAGTCATATAAAAGTAAATCTGAGAGGTAGTGTTATATCTAGAACTTACAAACTATCTGGCAGTTACAATTTTTGCTATTTGAAAAATTACAGATAATTCAAAATATGAGCTTGTAATGTGGCGTCAGAGGACATCTAGACCACAAAGGAAACCATAAATTCGATCCACATTTCAACTGGTTTTTGACTGCACGCACACCAGCTGTCTACCCAGTAGTAAATTGAAATATGATGGAATAACTATGAACTGATCATTGAATATGTTTGGAAAATTACAAAACAAATGCTCCAAAACCTATAATAAACGGAGGGGGCGTTGATTAATTTTGGCAACTTGAAGGTCCTCTGCTTCCTATTTTGGCCCACCCCCCTCATTTAGTAATTTTAACAATTATGGAGTTGACTCAAATTTTCGAAGATAATTTTCTCGAAGATGAGAATGCAATGACTGCGTTCAAACTCAGTTACCGTCTTCCCTCTAATAAACGCCTCCCTCCAATAAACAACTTCCACCAATAAACGCCTCCCTCTGATAAACGCCTTCCTCTGATAAATGCCATCCTCTAAAGAACGCCGCATTTCTGATCAAGTGTATGTAAAGAACGCCCATCCCATCTAAAGAATATCGCCCTCTTATGAATACTGTGATGGAGACAGTTATATTGGCATTCTTTGATATTTTTTATACTGTGGATATATAGTTGTGAACTTTAAAAGGCGTTTCTTGCAATCACTTGTTACGCTTATTTAGGAAAAGAAAGGATTGCGCACAAAATCATCCTATCCTTTGTTTTGCTGTTTTCAGGTAATGTTAGCACTTCATTAGAACAGAAATCTCTAGACACTGTTTCCTATATGTTCGCATGTTTACCCCATCCCCCTTATTCTGAACCCCTTCCCCTGATACTTAATTTTGGAAATTTGCTAGACCCCCGCTAATTGTGACCCCTCCAATTATTATGGGTTTTAGAACAAATACATCACTAGAGTCTAGTGCACACAAAAAGACCTTTGCTTTTAAAAAGCAGAGGCTTTTGTCAAAACACAAGAATTGCCCGCGTCCAGTTCCAAATACTAAGAGTTCCGTCGTTGAAAGAGAGGTCTCAAGACCATGCATTCTAAAATTAAAGAGATTAACCAATCGGGAAGTTCTCTACAACAAATTGATCTCTAAAGTCAACTATGAACTTAGAAATCTCAGTCTTTGAAAGACAAAAATCAGTCGTACGTGGAAATATGAAAGATAGCAATCCTTAAATTTGAAATGCGACAATCATTGTATGTGCTGGATTTATGGAAGTTGGAGAATAAACAAGACAAGAGTTGACATGCATGAGCAAAGAACGAGCCTCTTTATAAAAAAACTAACAATGTGTATGCATCTTTGTCCCATTCATAAATGGGGCATCACTAGATATTAAGACCTACCTTTGAGATTTAAGAATATGAAATACATCAGCTTTCTTTTTCTCTTTTTTCTTTGCAATTCTATTCATACGGTATTTTTCTAAAACAGCTAGGTATTTCTTTAGCACAATTTTTTCATCTGTTAAGACAAATAAAAGTAAAGTTTGAGCCTATTTTACAATGAAATTCTTCCAAATTCACTTAAGCCTCTTCAATAAATTGAAGAAGGACAATTTCGCTATATTAGAACTTACATGGATTGGCTTCAGAAAGGAACAAGTGCAGAAGACAACCTAGCAAGATATCTTTAGCACTTGTCTAGCCCATTTTGCAATCGATAAACCAATTAATTTCTCCATATGTGGTCATACCGCAAAATAGTAACTGTTTTGATGCCATTGCAGCAGAATTCTTTAACACCTATCTGCCTTGATCTATCACAGTATTTTCAACAGCTTTTGAAGGAGGTGCACTTATCTGAGTAGAAGTTGCAAGTACCTAGCACCACTAAGAGTTTATTTATCATATAATTTAATTAAAGGAAAGCAAGCATCGCAAATCAAAAAGTTGCCGTCGGGTGCGACGGCCGTTGGCTGATTTTGAAAATCCTGTCATTTAGGCCCCGTTGACACTGGTAAGGATCACTTCTTGGTTCGGACCAAAAAGTGATCCGTACCAGTGTAGACAGGGCCTAAAAAATGCCATAAAGTGATCTGTACTGGTGCAAACGGGGCCTTAAACAAAGTAAACTGATGTGACACAGTCTATTGACACTGTTTAGAATAATGGCAAAGAAGCATACCATGCTCAATAGCTAGCAAATGCTTCCGATTCTTTTCCTTCTTCATATAGGTATAAGATCTCCAGGCTCTGAAGCAGCCTTTCCATAGCCTGTATCTATAAATAACATAAATAATAAACTTCAAGTGATAAACAAGAAGCATTCCGATGGAACATATCATAGATAAACATTTGATGTTAATATAAACGATATAAATGTGATGCAAATGTGATGCAGAGGAAGAGATAAAGGGAGCAATGCATTAAATACCATAGAAAAAGCAGGAAAAGATTGTGGAAAACTAAGCATTCCGAAGTACAAATGGGCGATTCCGCGCTTAAACATCACAACTGTGAAGTTTTCAACCTTTTTGCTTATAGTGAGTCACTTTGGAACCCCATTAAGAGGTCTCATGGAGGTACATGCACCCCATAATTCCCACAGCCAGTAAGCCAATGAGAGTAGGGCCTTTGAAATTTGTTGACACAGTCTCAAAAACAGTATTTTCTAATTTATCAACATTTCCATTACATTGTCAAAACCTGTAGGGTCTGTTACGCCACGTTTGTAATGTCCGTTACTCAAAACTTTTAAGCTTGCACAAAAATGGAGTGCATTAGAAACAAATGACCATTACTTTTCACAAATTTCACGTATCTGTAATTCACATTCAGCTAAATGGTTTGATAGAAATAGAGATTAAGTTGAGTTAGCAGTTTGAAAAGTCTACTTACATTTGGTGACAATCTGACGTAATGTCCGTTACAATCACAAAAATGCCAATAAGTCAAACAACAAGAAAGCAAACATTTTTACTTGTTTTGGAAAGAAAACTTGATCATAGCGAGTAAAATGCTTGTAAATCTTTTTCAAAAGCATCCTATCAACAAATATGAACTTGAGGCAAAATATAGCATATTTCATTGAACTGTAATGTCCGTTAAATGGAATTGCCCAAATACAAGTACTTTATTGAAAAATTACTTGTACTTGTACCCCTAAATGCTTAGCTTTCCATAACCTTTATCTGCTATAGCTCATGTGCGTGATCTTCATTCACTAGTGGAGTATTTGTCTTTCAGCATCTGTTACTTTCTATTTGGAATAGTAAGCCTAGAAGTGTTTATCTACATCTGCTTTTAACAAACTATTAGCGTAATAATTTTATGCATTTTCAACTATTAGATAAAGGCAAAATGTAGGGTCTCATATACTATCTAAATTGGGGGGTGGGGAGCCTGTTAGAGACAAAACTTATCCTGGGCCATTTTCATGTGACATAGGGCGGCCAGTTCTTTTCCTTCCAAAATCTATCCCTCCTAGTAATAGCACTAGGTACCAATTCACTCCTGCATGGGCAGTGAGCAAGCATTCAGCTGAGGCACAACTACTAATGATAACAAAATATAAAAATACAGTTGACATCTGCCATCATGAACTCCAAAAGGATAACTGGCAGTTAAGATAGCAAATTTAACTCTATTTCCCATGACAACCTGTTATGATACTCTGCACGTATGTTCAGTTTCCATCCTTTTCTGGTTTTCCACCAAGACTCCTCCATGATACAAAAAGCATTCTTCATTAACTTTTGCTCGTAAAATCTCCTAAAACAAATTAATACTAGTTTCAAGAATTTCACATTTTTTTATTGAGAATGATGTGTTACAATAATGCTGTTATGTTTGTTTAGTTGGGCTCCCTGTGAGAACGATGAGTTACAATAACACTGTTATGCTTGATTAGGTTGGGCTCCCTGTGCCTTACTTGCATTTCAAATCACCAGAGGTTTTACCTCATATGCCCATGGTTCTATATTTAGTCTTTTGTTAGGTTCAAGTAGAGGAAGGCCTAGGTAAGGCTCGAATTCAACAACAAGAACATCTACATTTAATGGACCTCACAAAAATTATAAATATCAGGAATCACACCAAATTCAAGGCCTAGAATGGTAACAAAACCATCACAAACTCTGGAAAAAGGAAAACCTGGGTACATCTTGGCTGAATTGAGAAGTCAAAAAAGGCAACAAGAGTATCAAGCTATTCAGCTTTTGTGCTTGTTACAGGGGCATAAGTAGAACTTTTATTGAAAAAATTTTCAATTGGTCAATATGTTGCCTGCCTAAATTAGCCTAGGAGGGTGATTGTATCTGTCATCTTCAGTAGCCCCCAAACACTTCAAGAAGATACTATTTATGGATCCAGCATCATGTTTTTTTATACTTATTATCAAAGAAAATGATTATTGCTATTTTGTAGCATTTGATCATGCATGCCTTGCACAAAAACACGTATGAAAGTGTGAACCTGCTTCCTAGAATCTATGCACTGGAAACTTTTTGATTGTAAGTCCATATATCTATTTATAGTTACATTTGCTCCTTGTTTAAAATGATTGCTGAATTACAAACTACAATACTTAAGTTCTCTAGGCAGTTTGCTGCTTGGGGTAAGACCAGGCTTTCACAAGGGCTTTGAGCCATCCATGGAAATAGGTCTACACATGTATTTTCAAGAGGAAGAGTGATTTCCCACATAAAGCAAAGTGGTCTGGGCATGAGTTTGTAACTGTAAAGCAGAATCTTGCTGATGAATGCTGATAACAAAACAAATATTTGCTGCAGAGCAAAACAGTTAATGACTGGAAATACCTGGCTTTCTGAGGTGGAACTCTTCCAAAGACATTCCTTATCCAAATAGATGAAAATTTCCTTGCAAGAAATCTGCAGTAGAACAAATATAGGTCAAAGAAGGTAAAAAGTATAGTTAGCCTTCTCACCTGGGCATTTGAAACTGTACTTGGTCAACATTGAAAAATCATGCCAAATAATAGGTTAAAAAGCTAAAGCTCTCCTCAGCTGACAACAATATCCACTGTACCTTGATGTCAACTCAACTTTGTCGATTGAGAATCAATGGCACATGCAGTTATCAAAATATGCTACACAGCAAAGAGTACATCAAGAAGTCAGCTGGTAACTGTGGAAGGGCAATTAAGAGAGAATTGACAATCCTACCTGAATTTCAGCTCATGGATTCTACCATATTTGTGCCATTCATAATTAGGTAAATTTTGATATAGTTCAATTCTGGTTTTTTCATCACCTTTCTCATTTTTATCTTTCTTCTTCATTGGTTTTAAAAGCCTGAGAATATCAAATACAAAGCATGTGCATGTTAGGGCTCTCCAGTGAAGACTGATAAATCAATAATCAGTTATCAGTTTTAGTAGTCAGTCAGTGGATTCTCTGACCAATTATTCAGGAGGAGTCAAATTAGTTGATTCATTGGGAGGAGTCAAATTCTTTGATTATCTGGGCATAGTCAAATGCTTCAATTATCTGATTAGTTGACTTCTTTGATTCTTTGGGCATAGTCACATACACCCATTATCAGGTTAGTGTCAAAAAATGTGATTCTCTGGTTGAAGTGCAAACAATCTGGCTATTACTATGTCAATAATCAATCAAATGGCTCTCTATGATGCTACTTCACAGTGGCAGAACAGACAGTTTTATAGCACTGGTTTTGCAAGGAGTTTGCTAATAACAAACTTTGTACTAGAAACGCTGTATTTCTGACCATACCTATGGTGGAATCAACCTAAATTGTGACCATGCCCATATTACCAAATAATCAATTATTCAACAAATATCAGACATGGATACATACATCCACCCACACATGGGTGAATTGAATTGCCCCTACTGTTTATCACATATTCAAACAGAGGTACTTGAGAGCCTGCTGTTAACATCAAATTTTAATTTTGCTGTTTCAAAAGTTCATGGCTTCTATAAATAATTGATCAGAATGGCAATGTGTATACTTTATCTTAATTACATGTGATACTTTCCGTTTACTGTGCAAAGAAAGATACCTTTCTATGTCAAAGTTACATTCTTTACCTTGGTATTTTTGAAGATATGACTGAGGATATTTGCCCATGCCTTTCAACCATTGGCTTACTACCTAGAAGTGTAGAGAAGAATGTGAACTTACATAGTGAAAATTATAGTGATGGATTACTATGAGCAACCAATGCTGCTGTAACCATGGATACAACAAACTTAGTGAAAGTGACAGACCATGATGATAATGTTCATCATCAAGCTTGCAGGCACTTCATGGCATACAATATTTAGTCACTAGTAAGTCTGTCAATTGGAATCTACACAATCTACTACAAAATCATAATGAACACAAGGTTGACTAAACTTTCACTCAAAACAGATTTGAACACTTATAAACTGTGCACCATCATATTCCTTACTCCAGCAAAGATTGCATAGATTATCAATTCTAAATTATCAATTCAATGGGATAAAAACTTGACCCAGGGGCAAAGCTGAGGGAAAGTTTGGGGGTTTTGCAACCCAACTCTGCAGAGAAAGTAGATTTCCCTTGAGTTTTATCAGTAACAACTTGAATTTGCCACAAGATATTGTCAAGTTGCTGAAAGGTATTATCAATTTGCTAAAAGTTAGGGAGTGCAGCACTTTCTTACATCCCCTCTTTGGCTACATCTCTGATTTGACCATTTTGGAGATTGATACTTAAGCCTGGATCAAATAAATGAGAACCATATTACATAAATAACTGAACCAATGGGTTATCAATATGCTAATAACATAAAACCTCTATGAAACCCCCTCTATTAATAACCCTCTCTATTAAGCCCCCCTTTGAAGCAAAAATTGCAAATAATCCCCCTCTCTATCAAGACCCCCCTCTCTTGTGGAATTAAATGATTGAATGGGCTCTTAGTGTATGGATAATACTTACTGATGAGAACACATGTATAAAATATGGCCCATATACAAAAATGCTTACAAGTATTTTGCATATGGGCCTTTATAGGATGCACAAGTGCATCCTAGTATCCTGCAGAATATTTATCCTTTTGAAGGAATCCAACTTGTGAAGTTTGCTTGGAAGATATCCAAGACTACCAAATGGCCTGATGCTTGATATGAAGAGGCAGACATTATAGTTGACTAATGTGAATAAAATTTCAAAGTTCCTAGCACTGATTTTTCACTAACAGCAATGCAAAGAGAACGCAAAAGGTCATTTGTACAACATTTCTATCTTGTGTAAGAAATAAGCCCCAATCTTTATTAAGTTCTCCCTCTAAGACTTGAAAAATTAATAAGCATCCATTGGGCTTAATAGAGTTTTTATGGTATTATAAATACAATGCCTACAGGTATTCTATATCAATTCCAAAATCATTACCAACTTTTAACTAGCTATTGCAATGGAATTCTTACAATTACAATGTCAGATGGACAATGACAAAAGCCAGTAACCTTGTGGAGGATGGCCATCTTTCCCATTTTGTTTTGTACTCAGAGGCTTTTCACTGTCCCTCCACGCAGCAGAGGCTTTTTTATTTAGGCTCTCATGGTGATGAATCTTTTGAGGTTTGATTGACAGCAAGTGGGAGTTTAACTCTTTAAGTATAGCTTCTTTCATCAGTTTCTTTGTTTCTTCTGAACTCACATACTGACTGACTTGCCCTTTTACTTTTGCTACAGACTTCAAATGAGGTGGATTATTCCTTTTTGACATTGTTCAGAGTCAGAGGGTTCTTTGTCTTATAGCAATCTAGAGCCATATCTATGAATGAAGAAAATCTCAAGATTTTACTGCAAGTTCCAGCAAATCTCCAAAACAATTATGCAAGTTATACAATATAAAACAGAATCAGTAGAATAGTTTGGGAAACTCAGAAACATGTTGCTTGGGAGTCTTTAACATTTTTTCCCTAAATCATGTCAAAATAAAAGCAAACAACCTGTCTCTTTGAAATATCTGAGAGGCCCTTAAGGAAGCGAAGACTTGGGGTCATTAGGGATAGTGCTAGTCCCATGTTATGTTGGCTACACTTCTGAACAGGAAAATGAATGGTAATACACAAATACAGTATGCAACTCAGTACTTCAAATGGAAATGATAATGCAATTGCAACAGCCATTGTGTATTTTGAAGGGATACACAAATTGCGGTAGACACTAGTCATGAAGTGGTAGTTGGATATAGGAGAACAGTACAAGAAAATGGGGGTCCGGGCGCTAAACCACAGTAAAATCTTTCATCAGAATGACACTCTCTAGAATGTCAGAAAATACTTTTGTGCAAAGAGACCTTGTTTTTATCATTTCCATTTGGGTTCATCCCTAAAGGATGCACACACATTTCTGCCAATTTCCATAAAGCAAACTAGCATAACAGTGTATTCTTGCAGGGCAACTTGCTAAACCCTGGTCTAGCAACTGAGGATGTTCCTAGGTATAGTTACTTACTTGTAACATTTCCCTCTTTTATTTACATCCAAGGAAGTGGCTTAGTCATTTACCAGGAAGCAACTAGATAACAGAATGATTCACTTGAGGTTGTAGCTGACTGGAAACAATGAGTTCTCATCCAGATTCCAACTTTTAATTGAGAGGGTCCTAAAGGTAAAGCTAATTGCCACTAAAAGGTGGAATCCAAATGGAAATTGATTGCTTCCAGTCCATATCTAAGCATCCTATGATTTGCCTAAGGATGGATGTACACTAAGATCTATATGTGATCATCTGAAGTCCAATGTTAAGGAGTCTTGGGTACCATTTGCATAACAGAATATGTAGAGACTTGAAATTCAACTTCATATTCACTTCCACATTGTTGATAAACATATACTAACCATGTGAACAGGATCCAGGAGGCTTAGGTTGTTGTCTTTTTTTTGGTGAGATAGAATTGCCCAGTCTCTTGGAAAAATAAGAAATGTTGTATTAAGTTTTTCAGATCAACTTCTTCTTCTCTGCATAAATATCAATGATAACAGGAATTTTTATCCTATTTGCAGCAGGGTGTTCACAAATGTGCTTGAAGGCATGGCACAATTCCTCCTGGGGGCAAGTCCCCAGACACCCATTTTCACCCCCATCTCTTCTGTGTCAATAAACAGTATTTTGGTTGGAGTTTCCCAGATACTATTCCCCCCTTTTCAACACATACGTAGTAGGTGTAAGCTTGCTTTGCATTGTAAATAAATGAAGACTGTAAGCTTCCTTTCCAAGAAGTTGTTGGTTTTTTTGCTTTTGTTTTCCTTTGTCCCAGACTGGAAACTTTGCTGTGCGCCCGCAATATCTTGCCCAAGCATTGGCTTTCACACTTTCCAATATGGGACACATGCAATCAGTCTATTGGTTTTCCGACCACAAATTTCAAGAGGTGGAAAGTCAAATGCTCTAAGTTATTCGCACAACTTTCGGAATCTGATCCACGCAAAAGCTCCAGGAATTTACCTGGGGCGTGCTTTATGAATTTTTAAAAATCGAAATTGTCCCCGCAGTAAACAAGCTTTCGAGTCTGGCCTTGGTGCTCAGGTAAAATTCATAAATCTCAGTCGTGAACTTTACATGGGACTTACAAACTTTGCAAAAGAAACACTGTATCAGATTTTTTCCATCTTTGCAAAGGCTTCCTATCTAATCTGTTGCGAATAAGTTCTAGTTCTTAGCAATTGAAGCATAATCCGAAAACTTACGTGGATCTCGTCTCATAAATATACATGGTAGTCTAGTTTAATACCTTTTATCAGAACACCGTAGGCGATCGGGTGTAGTTACTCGTAGATAGCAGTTTGTCTTCCAGCATTTCCCGCCATTAAACTGTTTCCAGTTTTCGCACATAATGAAGTGAATGGAAAATCCTCGATATCATTTGCAGCCTCGTAGAAGTTGGAAGGAACGTGGTAAAGAATAACTTTAACAAGATGTCTGGTGTAAATACAACTGAAATTAAGAAAGCAATAAAAGGTAGTAATGTTTTATTTTGTATAAAAAGTTTGAACCTATGAAGAGCTATAAATGTTCTGCTTAGCACTTGTTTTGGTCTAATTCCTGCAATTTTTATGGGGTTACAGCTGCCTGATATTCAACAATTTTCGCGTGTTGTTTATCGATGCTATACTGGCACAATTTAAACAATGCATTTTTGTGGACCTCTTGGTACTATAGGTTTGCGGGTATTTTAATACCCCACTGCATAGTATCACAATTACATCTTCACACCCGAAGTAGTTTTATAAAACACGTGCACACCTTGATGCATACTTCAAGTGCATAATTTGAAGTTTACATTTCACCATACCTGTCAAATCTCCCGGTTTTTAACATAGGTTTCATTGTTCACACAAGGTCTTGGCCAAATGTGATACTCTAGAACTTTCTTTGCTCTGCAGTCCAGATTACATACAGGCAGCAAGTCTAGGTTTCATCTATTAGATAATGTATTACACTGTTCACAGCCATCTCACTTCTTATGGTTGATACTCAGGTCTTTGTCTGAACATAATTGTCACCAGAACAGTACATAGTCCATGCATATGAACCTAGGATGGTTGAAAGTTTTTCTACATCAAGAACCTCCAAAGCATTAAGAACATACTATCTGTGAGCTAGGAAGAACTTTCTATAACCTTGCCATTAGAAAACATGATTGTTGCTATTTTGTATCTAAACCATCTGAACATAGCCTGCATATAGAAGGGATGATAGCTGTTATAGCATTGTTACTTAAATTGGTTATGTTACCAATGTTACACCTGACCGTAAACACATTTCATCATGCATGTGAGTTTGTCACCTACTCTGAGTTACTCACAGCTGGGCAAGCTACTTGACATGCTCACAGTTATATGAGGCAGGTACATTACTTAGCTGGTGACCAGTGACAGTTTTAAGTAGGGCTATGGATGCACAGCTCCAAGCCCCACACTTTTGGTAACTCAAATAGGCCCCCCATCTAAGGAAAATAGAACAGAAATCACAGGAAAAAAATTTAAATACACCCGGTGCTCTTTATTTATGTGTGATTTAGTAGGACAATGCCAGGCACAACAATTTTAATGAAAAAGAACTTGAATAATAATCTTAGTTCTCAAAAATTTTCAAGCAAGGCCCCTACAGANATAGTTTTTACCCTAGGCCCCATGGTCCCAAAGCCATCACTGCTGCTGCGACCTTGAGCGCTGTGTCAAGATCACAGCAAACTAAGTTACTAGCATGTGTTGTGTTTCTAGTAAATGTTAAAAACTTGGCTAGTTGGGTTATCTGTCTCCAGAAAAAGTTTCCTTTGAGCTAGTTTTATTTTTCACCAGGGAAATTTTTCAGCAACTTAGCATTTGGTAGTTAGAGAAACCTACCACAACAGTGACATGGGGTTTCTCTAACTACCAAATGGCCCAGGAATTAAAATAGATTCAAGGTTTATTACTAAACAGATTTAGCTTTTTGCAGCTTGTTTAAAAATAGTACTGAATTTGGTTAGAACTTTTATTGACAAATGTACTTGATGCTCACTTAGAAAAGGACACTTTCTCTTGTTCTAGAGGTTGTGAAATTAAAAAAATTCTCTGAGGGCACACCCTTAGGCCCCAATTCTCTCTCATGTTTCCACCCAATAATTTTGTTTTTCTCCCAGTATTCAAATATGCAGGTCAAAGGCCTGTGACATCCTTCTAAAAATATGTACTTTAGGTCTCTAGATACACCATTGGAAATTCTTTATACAAGTATACTGTGGTGAATCAACATGGTGCTTTTGTAATACCAAAATTGTAACAGCAGAAAGTGAGTTGGTTCTAAAAGGCTTATTCATGACCACACATTTACTACAAATTGCAATATCATGGCTCAACATTAGTAACTCAGCAAAATTTGAGCCAACACTCATGCCATAGAATATTTCTAGATATGGACTTGTGTACCATTAAAATGTCAAAGGTTATGGATATCTACATTGTTGAGACAATAATGTTAGATTTGAGGTGATTAAATTGGAAACAGTATTAATTTTATTCAGTTTTGATATTAAATTGAATAAGTACCATACCTCTAAAAGTTCTGGGTTCTTATCTACATCAAATTTTCTTCATTAGAGATTGAATCAAGAATTGATAAGACTATGTGGTTTTCATATTCTATGCTTGTTCTGTTTCATGAAGCAGATTATTTTCACTCAAGTTAAAGTTGCCCTGCAGATGAGGTTAAATTTTACCTGACATAATGATATAGAATTATTATATTACTTTTTAGAGCTTTTGAAAGGGGCTGATTTAAGTAAA
>OLMO02000297.1:5072285-5093187 GCA_900291935.2 Cassiopea xamachana
TATCAGAGACACAACCTGCGTGGGCTATCACAATTGTTAGACATTGCCTCTACTGTGCTTCGAGCCCAGGACATCAGACTTATGGGCCTCTTGACTATTCCACAGCACTATAGACGCGTGCAATGAAATAGTCGCGAAACTCTGAAGTCTTTCTTCCCATTAGTCCTCCACAACGGCAGGGCAGCTTTTTTTGTTTGTTTCGGCTTTCGTCTTTTTAGGGCCAAGCCTCTTGTTTATTTATGTATATACATAGCCCAGTATAACTTATGTCTAATAACCTTCATGCTATATTTTAATAGCCATAATCTCAGAAGATTTTGCTGTATTATTGCTAACTGTACAGTCCATTGTAAAATGTCTTGTACTTACTCGATCCGTGAATGAGAAGCGAGAACAGAACTTGTGAATGGGAGTGATTCATCTAGCAGGTAGGCCTTTGGGACCTACTAGACCTATTGATGTTTGTGAATACCAGCTGAAAATAGAATGAAACCTGCTGCGTTCTATTCAAATACCTGGTCATTGAATCTTGCTTGTTTGTTGGAAATCACATTCATACCTTAATATACGCAATGTGTGCTTTTGTTTTGAATGTATTGGATATACATAGCCAAAGTACTATTGAGCCTTGTCTCCTATGGCAATAGCAAGTAGTAACCTGCTTGCCAAAGCAGCTAATCTTTTGCATAAGACTCGTGTATTAATTATCATAAGGGGGAAGAATGCAGGGGATGTTTTTACATCAGGCTGCTCATTGTTGGCTTTGCAGCAGGATAGCTTTTTAGTAGGTAGTGTCAGGGAAAGACCTTAGGGCCTATAGCAAAGCCCCGGCAAAGGAAAGAATTAGAAAACGGAGAAAGGCTAAGTAGCTAGAGAGATAAGATCAAATTTTTTGATTTTGGATTTGAAAATGATAAGTTGTAGGGTTCGTGGAAGGTAGTCGAAAGCAATGTGGTCCATAGCTGAAAAGTTCTTGGAATGAAAGATGTTTCCTGAGCTAGAGTTAGTTGATTGGGTTGCATAACTTAAAAAGCGCGTGATTGAGTAGATTTTTGGTATTTCGAACACGCCTTACTGGATCAGGAATAATATTCTTGAATTCCATAGAGCAATGTCCTTGAAAATAGCGATAGAAAATAGATAGATCTGCAACCAGACGACCGTGGAAGAGAGACTGTAGCGCTATGGTGAAATTTAGATTGTTGATGATACAAGATACAGAATAAATAGGTTAAGAGAAATCTTGCAACATTAAAAGGTGCTCCTGCAATATGGAACGTAAATATCCGCAATGTTTGTCCGTGTGTGCTTTGTTGCCTATGTAGGTGTGTTTGTGTACAATTTATTGCCTGTGTTAATGAGGTGCTTTGCGTTATATTTTTCTATAGTAGGAATCGTTCTGGAGAAAAATTGCTTACATCATGATTGTTACGAGAAAAATGGTCTCAATAATGAAAAGGGAGTGTCCCCTTGGCTCAATTCCATTTGAAATAGTGAATAATGAAAAGCACAGGTGGGCTTCGAGAAATCCAATAAGGTTGCCTTTAAGTAAATGTAGTGGATGAGTAAAACGTTTGAAATGTAAGAAAGAAAATGACAGAGTTAACCGGATATTCACTGTACTTGAAGATTATCTAAATTTTAATTTAGGATTAGAGTAAGAAAAGCAATTTAGCACTATGATAGTACCACTATAATCAGGTATATCCCTTCTCAATAGGCTTTGAAATTGCATTTATTCGAGTGGAAAGCTCCAGGTGAGGATATTTCGTCTCCTATTTCATTTATCTTCGTACAGGTACTACTGACGAGCACAGGCAATGTTCATTGGTCATGATCTTCAATTCTGTTTCCCCTGTTAAAATAGTCAGTCCAACTCTATCAGTGCTTGTGATCCATATTTTGGGATTCTTGCTCTTAAATTGCATGCCAAATAATCTCCTTTCCAAAGACAAAAATGCATTAAGTTTTCGTGAGTCTTTTTCAAAAATGCACTGTGGAGTGCTACCTTTGAATAGAAGTTGAATTGTTGACCAGATATCGAGATTTGTAAATACTCAAAGTTTTATTGCTATAACCAAACCAAAGTTGCAGCAAGCAAATTTGAGAAAGACCCTTCTTGACCGAATTTTTAAAACGAATAATTGAGTAAATAGCAATAGGGTATTTGTTTGCTTTAGGTGATATCGTCAATGACGTAGTGAGAAGATATTAGGCCTACTCAAAGGCGTCATTGTGTGCGTAGTAAAATAATGTGTTGTAAGCAGTTTATGAAGCAAAGTGACCTTTGGAATTGAATTGAACATAGGCAAACATGAACAACTGCAAGAGGTAGGAAGGCAGCAACACCGATAATTTTAACAAGATGAGAAGGAACGGGGATCCCACTGTGATCCAGGGCAAAATGAGTACTTAAGCACACTAAAGTGGAACACAGGTGTAGTTGCTAAGAGTAAATACAGGAAAATTTTAGAGAAACATGGGCATAGGATTAAGTAGGAATTGAAAACTGAGGAAATTATTTGGTTACATGAATCAGTTTTGGAGTATTAGTGGTATGAATATAGCCTCTGTAAACAATTAATCAAGAGCAATATCATCTGTGAACTTAAGAAAGTCGACTTTGATTGAGGGCCTAAGCTGTGCAGCGTTTGGAAGTTTCTCAGATTCACATTTTTCTGTAAGAATCATGTCTATAAGAAACACGAGGCTGAAATTAGCAAAAATTAAGAAACCGTTAAGAAACATAGGCAGGCTTGAAATAACTGTTTTTACCAGTAAATTTTTTTATTATACTAGCAAGAAGATAGAATGAACATCCATTACATGCCCACAAGCCCTGAGCATCCTTTTTCTTTAATCACAATTGCCTAGTCTGGGCTGTTGTTGTCATTGGAAGTCTTTAAAGGTAAGAAACATTTAAGGCTGGATTTGACGAAATATCAAGAAACATCCGGATGGAAGCTAGAGAGTTTATTTCTTATAAAAAGATATGTACACAGCCTGGAATGCTGAAATTTACTAACTGCTTCAAGGAGAAAATTGTGGCATTAACAGAGCCGCAACAAAACGCAGACTTCGAGCACTTGGCTTTGCATACCATAATTATTTTGTTTTACTGTCACAGCTTGACAACTGGAACAAAATAGCGTTAGTTATTTGGAAGTGCAGCCTTGTTTTCGTTGAAGCGGGAAGATAAAAGTATAGGCGTGCGCCCAGGTCAGGCTTTAAGACCTGGTATACCCAGTGATGTGCCGAGACACCCTCTGTTGGGGGGGGGGCGCATTGACCAACTGACCAACTATTGTTACTAAGAAAAAAGAAGATCACAGAAAATACTATTGCCAACTCTCTTGCAGCATGGCTGCCTTTTGACCAACTTTCTTGCAAATTTGACAATATTAGAGGGGTACGACGCCCCCACACCCCCAATCGGCACGTCCCTGGGTATGTCCCTAAAAGAGAAGCATTGGGTGTGAGCTGCATAGTTTTTAATTACCCTCCCTCAGAAAAGCTTTCCCCAGAGAGCAAACTAAAATGCACTTTCAATACCAACCCTGAAAATAAATGCTTGTTTGACAAGGCTATCTACAGTTTCTCGAAAAGGCTACACCACAACAGAAAACATCACATAGAAGTGGGAAGACTTTATATTTTTATTTGGAACAACGCCGTGCCAGCCAAATGATTGTTACTTTTAAATGCCTTGTGAGAGAGTTATGTCTCTGATATCGTTCTTTTCGAATGCATTGGATCTTTGGTAGTCACGTGCTGTAGTTATGCAAACATTCTGTTTAAACCTACAAGAGGAATCCCTTTCTAGGAACTTCTCGTCAAACTTTAGCAGAAAAAAGCGAAAACTTGCTGTTGTGACTGTGTTCTTCTTCCGAAGTTCGTCACTGTGTCCTTCAACTTTGTTGTCACAAGATGCATTGCAATTTTAAGCTTGCAAATAGCTTCAAAGAAGAGACGAGAAAACAGTGAGGACTTCAGAAATGCAAGATCATTTTTACCAAGCCCATTTAGGGCCACAGTTAAAGTTTGAAAAGAGGACTTTCATTTTCCTATATTTCAGTTTGACAGATGGACTAGACTTCCTCACTCCGAGGAGCATTGAGGATATTTTTCGTCTGATGACCATGTGACTCCCGGTCTTTGGTAGTTTACAGACTAAGCAAGAATACAAAATCGCATTTCAAGTTTGAGACGTATTGAATGTTCCTTTGTTTTATTTTCTTTGGAAGTTATACTAGCTGTAGCAGCAGAATCAGGAACAAAATGTCCCAAAATCTTGCCTGTACATGCCTGGTAAATCGGTTATTCTTGATTCAATAGATTATGTATTTACTTTGAATTTGAGTAAGGAGCTGGGCGTGAACCTATTCCTTTTTAGGAAAGAACATTTCTATACAAGAACCCAACGCATTATTAGAATTTTCGATAGGCCTTCCAATATGATAAACAGCTATGTTTGGATAATGAAAACTTCCAGCATGTTACCCAAATGTACAATTCAGATTTTTTTAAGGTCCAGTAAGGGCGCAATATATAAATCTGTGGTCATAAAAGCATGGGATTTAATATTAGCTACGAGGTAATGATCATAAAAAATTTTCGCAGTTAATATGCATGAAAGCTATTACGTTTGCAATAAACACTTTTTGGATAAAAAGAAGTCCTCGACTGCTCTAAAAGTAAGGAAACTTCAGTGCTGGACTTTTGAGAACTAAAAAAGGTTATAACTGTATATACATGTAAAATTCGAATTATCTATATATTTAAGGTTACATGATTTTTTTCTTATAAGAAACATGTCTATAAGAACCCTGAGCTTCAAATATGCTTACATTAGGCAAAAATTAAGAAACACTTAAGAAACATAATCAGGCTGAGCTTCAAACATGAACTTGAAAAAACTGCTTGCAACATCCATTGCATGCCTCACACAACCTGAACATCCTAGTCTTGCATCACAATTGCCTAATCCGGTCTGTTATTGGAAACATTTAGAATGTAGGAAATAATTATGAAACATTTAAGGATGGATTTGAAGAAAATTAAAAAACATCCAGGCTGAAGGCAGATAGTTTGTTTCTTATAAAAAATGTGTGTATTGATATTATGTTGGCTGCTGTCCAGAAGTTATATTTTTCTGCTATTTACTGAGATTTATTATCATTTAAAGTGTTCCTGGTGCGCAGGGTCGTAACTAGCGGGGCTGCAGGGGTGTCATATACCCAGCGAAGCTTTATGAAGAAGACCGAAGAAGAAAGGACGCTTAAGCAGACAAAAACAAATGTGCAAATAAAGGACAATTGATTTAAACTGGAAGTGAACAGCGTATTCGAGCTGCAAATGGAAGAGGTAGGACACTAAGGCAGGTACCAGCTATACAAGAATATCGCATGAGGTTCAAACCATCTCAAGAGGCGATGGAAGGGCAGCTGCAACACTAATTTCATAGTTATATTTCATCGTGCATTTCAACATCACATGTAATTTTCCCTACTCAAGGGCACAGAGCTGCAATGCCCGGTAAATTCATCAAGTCAAATGCATATTGAAGGAGAGCTCTTGGTACAGAACTCAATCTTGTATCTGACAAAATGGACAGGGCAAACTTTCTTTCATCGCTGTCCATTATTATATAAAAAAGGGGTATCTCTATGAATGCATAAGCAATTCTCTTCACCTTCTGAATAAGGTATTCATTTCCATGCACGATTCAAAAACTGGGCAATGAGGCTACTGATAAATATAAAAGAAGTATTTTTGGCAAATATGCTAATGATGAGCATCAGGTCAAAATGAAAAAGAAATTGATAGTTGAGATAGGACTTAGAGTAATAAACTGCCTAATTCAAAGGAATATTCTGATGAGAGCATGTATTCCTTCTCTGACTAGAGGTCAATGATGAACGTATTGCTTGTCCTATTTTCCAAAGGGACGTTTTCCGACGTTCTAGAAGGCGTAACCTCAAGAAATTTTTCTTTCTCTCTGTTCGTGTCTTCAGAACCTTCTCTGTTGTCAATAATCCCCTTACCTTACAGCCTGTACAAATTGCAATTTTACACAAATTTGTTTCATGACATTCAAAGGTAAATTATGTTGTTCCATTCATAGTACCCATAGTGGCTTTTACCAATTAACATTATAGTACTTGGTAGGTGGGGGCGCTAACAAGTTATAGGCCACCCCTGCCAGAAATAATCGGTAAATTATAGCTTTAAACCCCCCTCCCAGAAAAAGAGATCACGCTACGCCATTGCTAGTTCGTGTTCACTTTCCATTAATGTGCATGTCCAATTATTGCAACTCAATAATTTGTGCTAGAAACTCTTTAAGAAAGTCTTGATGTTGAAATCGTGAAGAAGCTAAGAAATTTTCAATACTTGTTGTATAAAAAACTTCTAGCAAGAGAACATGTAATATAATTAGGCCCATGTCAAACTTCAGAAAGATGGCATTGCAACGTTTTCTTACCCCTTCCAAAGAATATGATGGATGGATTGAAATTCATTAACAGGGATAAAACTGAAGGGAGGTTATGTGGGATGAGTCACCCTCCAACCGTGAAAATTTGTCATTTAGCAGAACAAAACTGCAATACAATGTATTTTATGCAGGGCCACTTACTGGACCCATGATCATTTGACATACTACTGTTGCTAAACAGAATAAAAAGTCGCAGAAAACACTGTAGCCAACTCGTTGGGTATAGATCTTATCTTCACAGGGCAAAATCTCTAACCCCCTCCAAGTTAGGTCCCTTTTCATTTGCATAAACAAAGATGTGCAGAGGCATTGCTACAGACAATTCGAATTTCCCTCTCATGCGCCTGCAACGAAAATAAAGGATGTAGGCCAATTAATTGACTGCATGGATGAGCAAAGTAATCTCTCTGAACTTGTATTAATGGGAAGTTCTACTATGCAGGGGCAATTTCCTATTATTTTGCCAAAACAACAGCCATAGTACAGAAAAGAATGGCATCGAATTTCTCGCATGTGAGGGATTAAAGCACCAACAGAACTGCAATTTTGTCAATTCAGGAAGGAAGTCAGAGAACAACCTCGGCCTAGTCTGAAGAAGTTTGTCTTGGTTGATGATTTTCAGAAGACAGGGCGGAATTTCTTTCAGAAGTGTGGCTATGATCGCAGCTAAAAAATATTCACCTTCTACACATATATGACTTGCTCTAGAGAAGGCATTGCTTGCTCGAAAAGAGAATTTCCTTGAATTTTTTCTAACGTTTTGTCGACAATATTGTGTAGCTCTCATACACAGAATATTTATTGAAGTAGCTTTATGGTATATATTTGTAATGGGTTATCACCATGTTATCTTTCGTTATAGGGTGACCCCGGAGCAAATATCGCATTTCTTTTCTAGGAATTATTCGTGATTTTTGAAACTGGAAACCATCAGGAACTTAGAAAAATAAGGAACAAATTTGTGCCTAACCTTGCCTCGTCGCTTGTGTTACGTGTTCATTGAAATGTAGTTTGTTAAATTAAGAAGCTGTTAGGAAACTTTTAGAATTAAAATGTGTTCCACAATTAAATAACTGTTAGTACAAGGCCTTGAGCCAAGTTTCTTATAGAAGAAAAACGTGCATGGTTGTATAGTGACTTGAGAGACACAGAACTAATAGCATTTTGGAGAACAAGTCAAGTTCATGCCGTAATTTAGGCGTGTCAAACTCAAACTCACAGTAGGCCAAAAGTTAGCAGTGAAGTAAAGTCACGGGCCAGAATAAATATTTATTGAAAAATTAACTACAACTGGTATGTAAGTTTTCGCCTTTTCACATGGAAATAAGCTTTAATTTTGTTTAAGCACAAGATCTGGAACAACCAAATCTGCAACCTTGATATTACAAGCACATGAGAAGTTAAATTTGAAATAAAAGATATGGTATAACCGCGGGTCAGCTCTAATGCACATTTAATATGATCTCGTGGGCCAAATATGATTACATTTCGGGCCAAATGTGGCCGGCGGGCCTGAGTTTGACACATGTGCCGTAATTACACAACTAAATGCCCCCATGGCGTTCGCTTTTTCCTCATAATCCAAAATGCAGCACTAATTCAAAGGTGGTGCTTATTTTCAAAGAAAGCAACATGATAAATTTTAGAAAAACAATATCCTTGTTGTTTCGTATCTTTTTGCAAGTCATGTAAAAATAACAAGCACCATTAAAACAGAGATAGTCTTGACCTGAGTTTTATTGCGGTGCTTATTCGGGTAATTGCGCTAGTTGTAGTTTTTGCAGCAAAATGCTATAATGCACATCGATCTAGTTAATTTTCGCTAGAATTATATTTGAGACAACTCAGTATCAGATCAGAATCGTTTGCAACTGGAAAGCACAGTATGACCACAGAATAACAAAGAAACAACTCGATTTATGATGTCACATTACTAAAATATCCAAGACATGTCTAGATTTGCCTTTCGTGAATAGTTTTATCAAATATAAGGACAATAGAATTAAAAGATGCGCCCGTACCTGTCCTGCGGAAAACAAATACCACTTCTTTGAAATCTAGACCTCACGTTGAATTCTTCCATACCGCTAAGGGGAATTCTATTTCAACGGTGTTTATATAGGACCTTTCATCCTCATTTCTGGTTTCTAAGGGCAGGTTTTTCCCGCATGCTAAGCGAACTGAAACTAAGCAATTGTCGAGCATCAACGAAAAGCCTCTCTTCTTTACACAAAAAATAACTTCGATAAGTGTAAATGTGAAATGTAGTGATTCTCAAATTTATTTTTATTGTGTTACACAGAAAAGCTAGGGAAGTGAGCACTGTAACCAATAGTGTGCTGAAGGAATTTTGAGTGGAGGGGGGTAGGAAAAGAGATTTACCATCAAGCGATGATTGCTGCACCAGCTTTTTCCAAAACTCAAAAGAATTGCCGACGGCTTTGGCTAGAAGGGTGCGTGAGGCCCTCCATCCCCTCCACTTCCGCACACCCCCGATTGCAACTTCACTTCAGGGCAGCACGAAACAGCTCTTTATTTTCTTTTCGATGTGGCATGCATCTTTCCACTCATTGAAATACATCAAATCAGTGGTTTTCAACCTTTTTGCTGGAGCGGAACCCTAAGTAAACATTCCAGTGGCCCGAGGAGCTCCTGTTCACATATTTTCACAGGAAAATTAAAAATTACTGTTGATATCCATTGTGGAAAAACTGGCGGAACCCTAGGGTTCCGTGGAACTCTGGTTAAAAACCACGGCATTACATAAATCGACAAATGCAATGACGTGTGTTGAACGATTGCAAACAAACTCGTGATGTGTATGGCGGTGCACGTACATTAATTATTCTCTGGTAGTAACGCAACACCCACTCCATTCCGATGACGGAAGTGTGAAACAAGCCTTTGGAGTGTTCACGACAAAGAAATTCAAGATACAGGCATTCTCTTTAAAAAAAATGTAAGTTTTCAGCCTTTACAAAAAGAGACAAATGTTGGAATACTGTATAAAAATGATAGATTTACCCACGTGGTCAGTTTTGGCGCCCATGTGAGCATCCTTTCAAGCTGACCCCTCGAGTCCTGATTGGCTTATTCAAACAGTTGGCCAATAATGTAGCCTTGTTTTATCACGTGGTATAAGGTGCGCGTGACTTGTTGTTTTGGTGTTTTTCAGCCCAGTAACAAAATTTGCGACACAGACTAGAGACGGGAATAGTTTTCCACAAGTTATTGGCCAAACATGAGCTTAGAAGCGTTGATAGAAGCTGCTAAACTTCTTCAAGATCAAGATAATGGTAAGAAAATTGTATTTAGTATTGTCAATCTTTGAATAAGCAGATCGTGCTTACATACTTGAGAGCAGGGAGTATCAGCAACGGAAGCATCGAAACTCCGAAGTTGGAATAATGTTGTGCGGAAAGCTTCACTCTTATTTTAAAAGATGAACTTTGCAATGATTTGAAGATGAGAGTATTTGATGAAATTGTCAGATATATACATTACTTTTGCTGCTTCATTCAAGTAGCTCCCAAGTTATCCCATATTTGTTTGAGTTCAGCCATATTTGCAACTTGCCCTACCTACCTTTCAGGTACCATATACACATCACCGATGAAATGTAAAGAACGAAAGACAACAACGCGAAGATCACAAACATATAGGTAGGTTGGATATGTAGAAAGTAGAAAAAACTCAACATTTCCCACTCTGAATTCCCATTGTCTTAGTCTTTAGGCGAGAGTAAACCGGTTGCTTCGAACGTAAATGTTGCGTTTCTTTCTTAAGCAAACGGTTAGGCCAAATTTTTCGTTCCAAGCATTCTTGACACTATTTTTCAGTGCGATATGCCTTTTACTTTATCCCCTTCATTTAGAAACTGAGGATTTTTTGTCTCGAGTTTTGGTTGAAAGGGATATCAGGAAACTTAACTATGTGGAACCTGTATGCATAGGCCGCGTGAGCATCTATCGTATTTTTAATATAGAATGACTTTATCAACAATGAAAACTCAGTTTTCCCTTGGTAAAGCGATATTTGATTCATCACTTATTGACTATAGTGGAATGCCTTTAACTCTGGGCAGTATTCCTGGAACGATAGGGCGACAGGGACATCAAAAGTAGTGAATCATCCTTGCATTAATGTTTGGCTATTGTCTTCCCACTCAAACCTTCGTCGAACTTTTTGTATTTGCTTTGTTCTCAGGCAGTTTGAAAATAGTCCAAAGCATCTTTTTATGATTTGTTTGATTTGTAGTTATATACATTCTGTTCTACTCATTACCAACGTCTTCTTTCTTTCTTGAAAACTTTTGGCGGATGTGAAAGGAATTACAACCTCTGCTGAAAATTTGGTTTTTGGATAATATACAATCTATTAAACGCTGTTGGTTCTCTATGACATTTTTAGATTTAGTATTATTTTTTGTTCGACTTTCGTTTTTCTCCATTCGATGATGTTTTTGTTTTTCAAGTGTTTCCTATTGTGTTTCAGGGCAACGCACAACCAGCTCGAGAAGAATAGGTACGTGCGCGATTGCTATTGAAGTTGCCTCCATCTTCCTTCCCATGGATTTTTGTAACATGCTTTCACAAGCTAATTCCTAATCACTTCTCTGTGACCTGCCCTGTAGTTAGAAACCATCTCAAAACTATCTCAGTCATTTGCCACGTGCACTTTTAATTCTTTTCGTCCGCTGCTACACGTGGGAATCCATAGGAAAGGAAGGAAGAGTCACGCCAATAAACTGATACTAAACTACCGGAAAGTTGAGCAGACATTTGCTTTCGTATTGATTTATTTTCCAATTCACATATAAAAATATTGCGATTTAGTTATGGAGTTTGCGAAGTTCCAATGAGGGTGGAAAATTAATTACCCCATGTTATTCACCTCCTGGAAGACAAGGAATCTTATGCAATTGAGTCATTCTTGGCAAGAAAGCGAGTCGCATGTTATTTAGACGGCTTATGTAGGGAACACATTAAGATCTGTATCTAGTGTTGAATAATTCTTCTATATTCTCGTCATTAATGGCTTGTGCATCTATTTCCCCAGACGTGCACATTTGAGAGATTGTTTAACGTCACTGAGAGACCTTGTACCAACACCACCCGATCAGACTAAGGCAACAACCCTTAGCCTTCTTCAAAGCGCAAAGCAATATATTAAAGTAAGCACTTCTTATTGTACAAGATTGTTTTATTTACAATTGATCACTGTTTATACAACACTCAAAGATGGAATTGTGACAATGGCGAGGTTGTTATGCAAAGACAGTCGCTGTCGAAGCATAGTACAATGGCAAAATCAATGTCTGCATAGTATTTCATTCTTTTTTGGCAAATTGATCAGAGGGCTCACAAGTGTGATGAAATAGTAATCTATTTCCTGAAATATGATTTTGTGTTGCAGCCAGGTGTCTATATAGAGTTGTCATGTTTCCTAAGTGAGATCAGTTAAGTGCATATGGCAGGTTGCCATGCAACTAAAACTGGCCAATGGGTAATCTTCAAGACCTGCTGTTATTGTCCATGGGAAAGTCCCATTTCGTCTTTGTTAATGCTTTCTTCCATTCTACCGGAATCTGGTTTTATTTTTTCTCAACTTCAGTAAATAAAAGAATAGTCTATCTTAAGTTATATATTTGTTTTGTTTGATAGGTAAGAGGTAGATCAGAGTCATAGATATTAAATTGAATGTCTATTGTAATTGAAATGTTTGAATTTATTTAATCAAAAGGCATAGATGGAAGAGTCTAAGTTTGGCTGACTTGAGGAAACTAGAAGAAAGATTTATTATAACTCAGTTAATTTTTCAGAATAGACCTAATGCTTCTTTACTTGCAATTCAAAATCCAAGGCGTTTGTTATTCCCAAAGTTTATTTTCATAGCAGAAATGTAATTATGCTTCCTCTTGTCATGAATTGCAAGACCACATGATTGCATCACTAATATCATGTCTGGGCAGGACTCTTGCACAAAAATAATTTATTTGGCATTTGTAGAAACTGCATAGCATAAAAGGGAACATTAGCAGATATTTCACTATTACAAGCTGCACCATATATTTCCCCCCAGTTTTATATGTAGCATATTGTTAGGGCCTTTAGCAATGCAAGATAGCTAGTTCAATTTGAATTTATGACCCTGTTTCTTAGTCATTTGAAACAATGTTGCTTCTAGCAGGAAAGTTTTAGTTATCCATATATTTTCTTTATTAGGTTTTAGAAGTTCATGATAAAGAAGCACAAGTAATTAAGAGAAAGTTATATGGAGAGCAACAGAAGTTGAGAAGAAAATTGACTAGTTTAATCTCTGGTGCATCACAAGAGGAGACACCAGTTAAGGTGCCAAAATTTGAAACTGAGGAAATTGATGTAGAGAATGATGATGAAACTGGGTATGGTTCTGGTGATGACAGGAGCAGCACAGATAGCTCAGGCAGCCACTAGTAGTTTTCTTTATTTTTCTTTCAGATTGGAGCATTTGGTATCATTTAGAATTAATTTGTATATATTTACAATGCACAAAATCAAAAGCAATGTATCGAGCTCTATGCAATAGGTAGCTTCATAAATAGAATAAATTTATAGGAGTGTATATTTTCAATATGTTCCTGGAAGCTTTTTCTCAGCTAATGTGTTAATATATATTGCTGTGAAAGGCAGAGGCTGAAACACAATGGGAGAATAACAAGTGCAAGGAAATCAAGTTTTAAAGAGATTTTTGGTTCTAGTGGATTAGGATATTTGAATTCAAATGGGAAATGCAAATTTTGCCAGGTTTGATTGGCAGGCCATGTGTCCGCTTCACTTTCCACAACATAAATCCTAAATATATGGGCCATTATATACCCAAATAAAATGTTGCTTTACATTTTGTTCTCCCATCTTTGGATCTAGTTGTCAACTGCATGCATCTGCTGTTTAAGTTAAAAAGACTGTGATTAGTTTTTTTGTAAACCTTCTCTTAATAGCAAAGGTTGAGTTGTGGTACATTCATCAGCTAGATATCTAAGCATGCAGTAGGACTACACAGTGAAACACCTATCTTTGTGACCAGTCTGTTGTAAGACAGTGAACAGATAGTGAATTGCATTTGCACATTCCAAATAATAATACACAATGGGGACTAACTTTCTTGGTGAGCTTGGAGCTGTACCATAACCCCAATTTGCTGAGATGACCTTGGTGCATTTGCATAACAATTAACCCTCTCCTGCCTTCCAAATGACATCAATATTTTGTTCAAAACTGTTTATTAAAAGCAGAGAAGTAATTTTTGCAATTATTATACAAACCAGCAAGTTATTTTCCACTCTCAGTGCCACATAAGCTTTACTTTTCACTGTAAACTATGAATACTAAATGATAACTTAACTATTTGTTTGAAGTTCTTGGGTAGTTTTAAGCCCATGCTTTGCAGAATATTGTATCTTTGTTTATAATTTGACATTTCCATGCAATGCCTCTGACATTCCATTGTAATTCATGTATATAATTTAAACCAAGCAGACCAAATTAGTATACAGGGAAATCTTTTGACTTGGTGATGCTGATATTGTTTTTACCTGTCCCCGAGTTCATCATACTAATCCAGTATCTCAATTCTTAGTTATAGATGCCTTTACATCACATTGAAAGGATAGCCAATTGGTAGTCTATGATTTTTTCCATGATATTTTAGGCTTTCTTCTTGCAAAATGTGCCCTGAATTTTGCCTATTTCAAGACTCGTGTATTACCTGTCATCTTAGTATTTGCCCACATAGTAGGCCAAATAGAAGCCAATCATAGGCAGCAGATTTTATCAATATATGATGGAAGATATATCACATGTTTATTTTACTACATTACCTTTCCTGAGCTGGACCTCAAACTCCCAGATAGCATAAGCTACCTATTAAAATCTTATGGAAGTAGAGTAATGCTTTTGACATTAGTTAATTTGTACAGTATGCCCACTCACAGTATAATCTGTCAAAAATTTGAGTATCATGTAGCATGATCTCTTTGTGAATATTATACTAATTTATGTCGTTACCAATCAAACACTGTAGTTTCCAAGCTCATAATTTAGAATGATTGTCTTGCAGTAGCTTTTCACGCAAGTAGTAGTCGTCGAATATCCAAAATGGAGTTGTATGTTCTGTTTCTAGAACGATATGGCTTTTAAATGGACATTTTTATTGTCATGTTATGGGTCCCAATGTATTATTATTATTGAAACTTAAATTATGTGAATGTGATATGGCCATCATTGTAGCAAGTTTTCAGGCCTTATTTGTGAATAGCTATCTAATTCAAACTAGTGGCTATTGAAGCAACAGATTTGACTGTTTGAATGTGACAGCCTCAGTTCATTGTCTTTTCTCCTCTCTGCTTTTCTATTTTTTGATCCTAATTGATCGTCAGTAATCTGAAAGTTTGTGCAAGCCTTCGGGGACATAACTTCAACAAGTTTTGGGGGGTGTCAGAGGTTGCCCTGTGAACATTTTTTGTTTGTGATGTTTTTCTTTTTTTAATAACAGTAGTTCACCAATGGTCCTGGGTCCAGTAAGTTGCCCCACAGATGTACTTTGTGCTACCATTTTTGCCCTGCGAAACTACGGCAAATTTTCTAGGTCGTGGGGTGATCCACCCCCACATACCCCTCAAGTTTCGTCCCAGTAAGCCTTTAATCGTTTACATCTTGATTTCTGATGCGCTTTATATAATACTGATGAAAAGTAATCCATTGAGATTCTACAGTGACGGTTCTTTGATGGAAGACATTCTTTGCACCGAAGTATGAGATTTGTTAAGAGAAAGTTCGGCTCCAAACTTTCTGAAACTTTATAACTGTTTGATAGCGCATGCGCATAAATGGAAAGTGAAAAGGTTCAATGTACAATGTAAATAATAAATCTTAGTAAATATTGGAAGTTAAGCTGAAAGAGTCCTACATAACATTCATTACATCACATACAAAGATTATTCGAATTTCAAATACATATGCTTGCGAACGTTTTAGGTCTCAAAAATGCATTGCTCAATTTTCTAGGCATTCGAGCAGTACTTTCTTGTAAAAAATACGTTTAGTAGAAGTAAATGCTGGTAACGAATGACGAACTACAACAGTTTCTCATCCAAAGACTATTGTCACTATGTATATCAAATTGAGTTCCAACAGCGTGCTCGCTTCTTTCAGCATGGTGTATTGTGTCGCAACAGAAGGTCCATATTTGTGATATTTGGCCCCACACAAGCATAAATAATGTTTTCGAATCATATTGACCCTCTAATTGCTTGCAGATCATTCTAATTTGGCCTCTCTTAAAAGCTTAATGCAACCAAAGGGGTCATTGATAAAATTTTATTGTAACTTGAACGCATGTGTTAATTATGACTTGAATTTTCCCACCATACTCTTGATATTCCAGTTCATTCGTACCAAAAATTCAAGGGGTATGTGCCACTTCCATGGTTTTCTTGAATTGAAAAGTAACCATGCTTAGGGATGTGCGAACTCATGGGTGTGGCGTTCCCCTCCCCTATGTGCATGAAACTACAAGGAAGATTTAGCATCATATTTATCATAGTGTTTCCTGGACTTCTTCATAGTCGGTCAAATTTTTGCAAAATGCAACCCCCCTCCCCACCCCGAGAGGAAATTGTTCAGACACATCTACTATACGGTTAATCATTAGAGGACTCCTCCAATATTAATTTGGGCTCAGGGTTTACTAAGAAAGTGAGGGCCCCCCAGGGGTTATTGGGAATAAGGGAAATTGCGGTTTTTATTAATAGGAACATGGAAAGATGAGTAAATTTTTCAAAGGAACTTGGGATCAAAGTGGATTCTGGGGAGCAATTCGGCATTTCTTTTAAGGGAACAGTTAAAAAAATTTTTGGGAATAGGGGAGATTTTGGAAGTTTTGCATAGGAACACGGGAGCACAGACCCCCTGGGGGGCCTCTGAAATTGCACCATGAAGTGATAGCTTCTCATAAGCGGATACTGAACAGCAACTTCAACCTAGAATTTTACCCTATCTTCTTACTTTGGGGTCATCCATAAAGAATGGCCGCACATTTTTGCCAGTTTTCAATCCCCCTCCCTCCACCTCTCCACGCCTGTCAGTTTTTCGTTTAGCAACCCCCTCCCCCTGTCCGAGCGGACACTGATTTGGAAGACAAATGAAGTACAAAGGAATACTTGGAAGACAAATAAAATCTCTTTGAAAAAGATATATATACTGTACTTATTTTTTGTTTGCCTCTTATTTTTCAATCTTTAGCACAGAAAGCTGAGCATAAAATTACCTTTAAATGCCCTCTTGTCTTACGAAGACCACACTGAAAAGGATGACAACTTGCAGCTAAACCTCTTCCCACCCCAATGTGTTGACATGCTTTATGGATTCCCCCTTACTAAGATTAGAGTACTAGAATTAAAAAACTTTCTGTTTGCGTGTTGGAAGCACATGTATATTCTGGATTGCAGAATGGAATTCAAGATGACTAAAATGATTTGTAAATATTAGATAAGCTGAAGCAAAGTCAAGGTAGCTTCGCACTTCTCATCTTTTGGCGAAGTATAGAATCGTGCACTTTAGCCCTCATTTCGTGATCTTCAACTCTTCTGATTGCTTCCAAGGATAAGCTTTTTACCGTATTATCAGATCATAGTTTCACCTTCTTTGACGTCAAGATCACACCATCTAATCCTCCAGAAAAACGTAATGCTATGCACAATAACAATTGAAGGTGGAGTTCAGGCATATAAAGATGTGTGATTGTCCAAAAATACCTTTTTGCTAGATTAGGACCCTTTCTTTCAACACAAAGCCTTCTCTTCCCCACTTTGCTATATTGAATAGCAAGCATGTAACTGAAGGGGATGGGGTGGGGGAAAAACCTGCCTGTAAAAGCACTTTGGAGGGGCAAAAGCCTTATTATCCTATGTAAATCTTCATGTTACTGATTCTGTTTTGGGAAGACACCATGCCAAATTTCTCATTTGGGGGATTTTCAGTGCTCCCGTACCCCCTGTCGGTACTTACCTGGTGAATAGCATTATTGATATTCTCTATTTATACCTAAGTATACCCTCGTTTCATCTTGGTTCAAGGTGCTTGAAGAAAGTTATAAGCTAAATAACTTGTCTCATTTTTAACAGCTTCATTGTAGTAGATGTTAACCTTATAAATTACGCCGTATCAGAAAACCCCACCTGATCCCTACAAAATTTTTCTTTCACTTAGACTTTAGTGACAAATATGCTGTGTTGTCGTTGAAAAGTATATTGTTTTGCATCTATAGTGGCTCACTTTTGATACGATGCATTTCTATACCCACTGTTCATTAGAACTGTGCCCATTACAAGAAAGAAGTATACTTTTGAAGCACTAGCAGCCCTGGGCATTTTTTTGTAGTGGATCAAAAGTGAGGCGGCTACAGTATAAGGATATGCACAGATAGGCCTTCATTAAACTTGCAAGCTTTAAGATGCTCTGAGCAGGGCTAGATTTAGGAGATGATAGTAGGGGTTGTAGGATTATGAAGGGTGTTAGACCCTTCAGATACATGGATAATGAAGCCTTTACTGTTAAAAAAATCCTTTTACTGTGAAAAACAGCTAATGCTTTGAAGGTTACTGTATTTTTTAATAACATTGAGGGAAGGCATTCACCCCTTACACCCCAGCTAAAGCCACCTAGGACACTGAGCTCAATGATAATCACGTGGTTTGCAATGTTGTGTGCACAAATTAGGTAGCGTCCACGCTAATGCGTTTTCGCATGAAAACGCTTACATTTAGATGCATCTAAATGGATCTTAAGTGCAACAACGCATCTAATTGTATGCGTTTTCATACGAAAATGCATTAGTGTGGACGTTACCTTAGTTCTTGTCCATCGTTTTTAGGGTGAATTGTTTCAGAAGGGACTAGATGTTATTCATCATGAACTAGTTTGGGAGGCTCGATGTCAAGGTACATTTAGAGCCATAAGCGTAGGAGGCGGGGCAGGGGGCTGTAGCCCCCCAAGTTAGACAGAAATCCGTTTCACTCAGGCAAATTTTCTAAAAGAACAATAGGAAATTCAGGCAGAAAGTTTACAGCACCCCCTTAGGTTGACGTCTTCCTACGCCCATGTTTAGAGTAAAGTGGAAATTGATTCTAGAATGAAACAGATATGCTTTTTAATAAACCAATTAATGCAAGTACATTTTTCTATAAAAATATCTGATTTTTCGCTGAGCCTCGGTATTCTTAAACTCTATTGATTTGGTGTTTAGGGTTATTTTCATATTATGCACATATACCTAAGGTGTTACTTTACCTGAAAATCAAAGGAATACATTAAAATTTTTGATGATTTTTTGCCTCATCATAAAACAAAGCAAGAGTGTAAAAGAGCAATAACTATTACATCAATAATTCAAAAGTTAATCTGAAAGCAGCAGTATAACTGGAACACTAAAAAGTTCTAAGCCTAAATGAAGCTTGGGCTTTGCATTATTCTCAAATTATTCTCAAAATTCAGAGCTTTTGATTCTTTCCCATAAGCTTTATTCTTTAAAAATAGAGTGTAATCATCATTACATGAATCAGTGTTGAGATATAGCAGCGCTCCAAATACAGAGATTCAACTGTGCCCATTCCAGCACACAGTTTCTTATCGAATCGAAAGTCGACATTTTCAATATTCAGCTCACATTTTGATACCTAATCTGATCTTGGCGCAACTTAATTGAAAGGTCCCTTGAAGTCTTGCAGCTTGCAAAGCAAAATTTCTGTGGCGAACAGCATCTGTTGAAAATGGCCTGGTGTGACCAACAATAACAGTTAAGGCCAAGCTTTTTATTGCATTTTGTACTCATTTTTTCTACTGTGTTTCTCAAGTCTTTGGTGATCGCAAATCCTCCATAATTTTACGAATGCGATAGATTCAACAATTCGACTTTACAAGAGTGAATTATCTAGCTTGCAGTTTTCCAATTTCTGCTATAGCTAGGGACTTCTAAGCGCTTACATTTCATTGGTGGTTTGAAGCACTTAGGAAGTGAAGAAAAACACCCCATGACATCAGAGAAACGGTCTTTGAGATATAATAGAATGGTGTAATTAGTGATAGCAGTTTGTTGTTTAACCAAACAATTGCAAGAAGATAGATATTAGAATCACAGTATGCCACTTTTGCTAGGCAGCTGGAGTCGATGTAAATAATAGCATCATATGTCCTGTGTACATGTTTCCATTAATTGTGCTGCCCTTATTTGGAGATTAGAATTATTATTCTTAGTGTCCTTTAGGTAGCCACCAAAAGAGTTTAAACAAACGGAACACGTTGCAAATATGCTAACAGGATTACACCAACAGTTAACCATGTCACTGTCAATGAAATCGGTCCTGCAATGCGAATTCAAAGTAGGCGAGTATCTCTTTCCGATTCGCAGAGGTTGGATGTAGAAGAGGCCAGGGATCATGGCCGCAATATTTCTCATCCTTTCAGAAGTCCCTCCTTCTCAAGGAAGGATGCTCTCATTTGTAGAAAAGTGTCCAGCTTTCAAATGTTTTGCGCAATGCTTGATACTGTATGTTAGCCATGTATAGAGGTAATTGCAGCATTGGCGTGTCATGAAGTGGAGCTCAGAAGGGCTCAGCTTCCTTTGTGTTACGTTGGATAAGTTCTTAATTATCCATTTGCCAAAGGAGGGTAGAAAAATGCTATAACTTTGAATTTATTATTCTCATAAATTCAAAAATGAGTATAGCCAAAGGCCTGTCCGTGTATTTCCTAAAACACAGTCCCAGTCCTCCTTGTTTCAGGCTTAAGATGGTACCACTGTGCAGCATCTATGCTAAACGATGAAGTATTTTTCTCGTGCAGAGGCTCTAAGGGGTTATACTCAATGCTATCTAGCCAGGCGCTTTAAGTCTATTCTTCCAATCACAATTCAAATCTTTGGTACGATAGTATGGGGTACTGGGAAATGTTCTGAGATTTAATCTAAAGCCGGTAAGAATCTGATAACCATAAATCGCATCAAACCCAAAACTAATATCGCATTAAGATACAAATCTACTGCACATTAAAAGCCTCCCGTGTGATACCTTTTGTTCGGGGTCCCACTTATGTCATATTCTTACGCTTACGGTTACTTGCTATACTGAGCTGCTACTTTCAAAGTCTATAGGCTACTATGCCTAATTTTCTTAATAAAATATATTTTCTGATATCAGTTTTTGTATCATTGTCAAGTATAACCTCAAACATTTCTTTAACTTTTGTTAAAATTCCCAAAGTTTCCAACAACAACAAAAACAAAGTGTAAGTGACTGTCAAACAATGAAATGGCTATTCTAACTTTGATATACATATATATATATATATATATATATATATATATATATATATA
>OLMO02000297.1:5093253-5113346 GCA_900291935.2 Cassiopea xamachana
ATATATATATATATATATTCTTTGGTTGCTGGAGATTCTCTCAGGCCTGATCTTGTCCTTATACTCAATAATACTTCTGTTTAAATGCTGGAACTGACTGTTGGTTTTGAATCCAACATTACAATCAATAGTGACCGCAAATTAGCAAAAGATCGTCCTCTTTTCAATAGCCTTAGAAAAAACTACGCCAGCATTAAATTTGTTAATTTCTCAATGAGTGCTCTTGGCATCTTTGGCGCATCTTCTGATTCCCGCTCACAAATGCTTCAAGATCTGCATTTTGACGCTAATGTCCTGAACAATATTGCCATGAAAGCATCAAATATTGCCATCAGATGTTCTTACTACATTTATTGCAGGTGCAATAAGCAATGGGCATGTCCTAACTTATTGAACTTTTAATATTTTCATATTTACATCATTATATTTATTCTATTTTGTACCTTTCCCTATAGCTGTTACCATATTCAGTTTTAAGTGTTATCAGCAGCCTAGCCAATTGTGCACTACCTAGTATTAGCGAGGTGTATAATTGCACTTGTAGCATTGATTGAATTATATGAAGTTTGAAAAAAATATATATATACTGTATATATATTGTGATATATATATATATATATTGCATATATATATCTAAATATATACAGTATATATATACATACATAAATATATATATATATATATATATATATATATATATATATATATATATATATATACTGAATATATACATAGTAACATATACCTTCAATCTCCCCTCCCAAACTCCCATAGTAATAGACTGCAATAAGCAAGTCAAGCGTAACCATTTATTTTTTAAACCATTTTTCTTTTGACTCTTCTCAAAAACTCGACTTCTCTTACACAGGTATTCAAACACTCTTAGTCAGGCGCGCGACTAGGAGTTGCTCTGGAGGTCTAGACCTCTGCTTTTCAACAAAAGTGTCCTTTTTGTAGTACCCTCTCTATATCAGAAAGGGCGTGTTTCTAAAATAGAAAAGGCGGGGTTCCGAAAACATTCCGGGGACTTGACCCCCGGTCCCCTTTTCCTCCACTGCCGTGATAACAAATAACAATAATACTCATTGGTTTTCGGAGAAACGACATAATTAAACTTCCCACAGCATTCTCTTCACGTAAAAGCAACATCCCATAGACTGCATCTTCTTTTAAAAAGTTTTGATGTGCCTTTTTCCGTGGATTGGACTCCTGCTGTCGAAGATTCCTAGTTGCGCGCCTACCCAGTGCATGAAAAACAAACTGATGTACTAGCTTTGCTGGAAAGCGACCGCAGAAATGCTCTGCTGTCGGCGATATTTTACTTTGGCAATATAGAAAGTAAATGCTAGTTGAAAAATGCGCTTTTAGTACGCAACGACATGCCTTGTTCGTGCCCTAAAGCCTGAAAATGTATTTACAAAAATACCAGCAAAATCTAACTTATCATGCTAATTGTGTATGTTGTGTGCGTTAAGCAAAATTTTGACAATTCTGTAAGCTACGAGAGAAACTTTACCCTACCATTTGTGAAAAGTGGGGGGTGCCCCCGTGGTCCCCAGCTGCTTTCTCTATGCCTAAAACTGCCTCAGGGTGCCTTATAAAGAGCTATAATGATACATAAACATTAGCCAGGAGGTTGGAAGGCATATTGTTGAGTGATCAGCAGCAACAGAGGCAAGACATCGCGTGTTTCAGGGCAATATAAACATGAAAAAATTGATATGCAAACAACCTGCATTTGCAGGAAATGTTGCTTAAGGATGACCAAGCAGCTAAAAGATGGCTTCAATCATAAGACGAACATTTCCCAATTCTGACAAAGACGCACTCTTTTTGATAAGAATTCCTAATCCTTTTCCGAGCCTCAATATTCCTAAAATTTTCTGATTTTTAGCCTAGAACTATTCTTAGATTTTTCTTAAATACAACAGGTGTAACTCTGCTTTAACAATTTAAGGAATACATTTCAATCTTTTTTGATGTTTTAGTACATCATAAAACTGAGAAAGAGTTTATATTTTGCATCGATAGCGCATAATTACATTTGAAAGCAGTATTATAACGAAAAACGAAAAACTTTTCATGTCACATAAGAATTTTTTTGTTTTCTAGTTACAATACTGCTTTCAGATGCAAATAATTTAAGAATCGAGGCTCTAACTTCATCAAGAGCCTTGATGAAGCTTGAGCCTCGTCTTATTCTTAAATCTAAGTGATTCTAATAAACTTTATATTTATAAGAAGTGTGCATTCAAACAGCATCATAATGAAATTATGTGAAAGATGCGTGTTGAGGTTGGTTGATGCATGTCCGGAAGAAGGGCTCTCACTGTTTGCCTACCTATTACATTCAGCAACACCTGATATCATTTTGCTAGTACTAATTTTGCTGAATTCATTTTGTTGATATCTTACAAACAGAGCGGATCTACTTGTTTTTGACTTATGTTTTGAAAACAAGTAAACATGTTGTATGTTAAATTATGAGGTAATTAACACAATGTGTTATGAATATAGTAGCACAAAAGAATTTTGAAGTAGTTTAATAACTTAAATTTAATAAGATGGTGCTCCATGCAACTCGTAAAAGATGAATGCCTACCGCCGTATTTCTTCAAAAGAACGCCATGGCGTTTCTAAAAACCCGAACCTTATGATGCGGCGTTAATTAGAGGGCGGCGTTCATTATAAATTGAAAATGAAACTTTGCCAAATGAAAAAATATCACAAATATCATTAACACTGTCTCCACCGCAGTCTTCGTTCATGTTATGAACTTTTTAACTCGGCATTCATTAGAGGGGGGCGTTCTTTACAAGGGCTTGGCCAAAAGTGCGGCGTTCCTTAGAGAGGGGGTGTCCATTAGAGAAAATATGGTATATGTATTTTATGCGAGGGAGCGGAGCTGGTGTTTCTAAGAACGCGTGAAATGTCGTGAAATGCGTGGCTCTAGAGGTGAGAGGGCGTGCTTTGCTGCTTCATAGTCTTTCTTGTGTTCACCACAAACATTTTACTTCCAGAATATAAAGTTAAATCCAGTTAAATCTATGAATAAAATTGATTTTCTCGAGAAGAGGTTAGTGATGAGGCGGAAAGCAGTGATATATAGATATTGCCGTGGATACAGAAGGATTGTTTACTTAGGATGGGAGAAAATTGTCTACCAGAAAGAACAATTAGATTTGAGGAGCAGTCAAACAAATTGCTTTTGTTCTTTCAGATAGAAGCCAAACTCCAAATATGTATGTGAATGTAAACATAAGAATGTCATTGCAAATATATATGTAAATCTGATTTCTCTCCCTGTTGAGCTATAAGTAAATTTGAGGAGCTTAGTACTAGACACCCTATGAAACTTTTGTAACTACCATAAAAGAGCTAAGAAACTTTAGATAAGTTGCATATTGGAGCGATTATCTTGTTCAACATATAACCAAATCAACAACAATGTGGACATGACATTGCTTTTAATTTTAGCTTGCACTGCAGTGCACTGTCGAATGTTGCGTGCAATAGTTGGCTACGTTCATGTTCTGTTTACATTTTAACTGCAATTTAGCTCTTTAGATTACGAAGGTTTTAAGAAACTTTTAAGGCTAAAATGTGACCCACAATCAAGAAACTTTTATTACAAGCCCTCAGCCGGGTTTCACACGAGTGCATCTTTGCATGCCTGGAGGATTCCAGCCTGGAGGAGTCCATTCAGTTTGCTGAATGCAATGAGATTGGAATATACTCCTATCTCTATGGCTGAATGAGGTTCTGCTTTCAATTTCTTTATCGATTGTATCTCCACATTGATTTAGGCACTTAGTTTATGAGTTAGTTTTAATATGCAAATTATCCCATATTTTAAGCAGGTGCGCAACTAGGAGTTTTCGAGGCCAGGGGTCCAATCCATGAAAAAGGGAGGAGATACGGCCTTCGAATACAGTTTTCCAGATTCATAAACGGAGAATATAATGTGGGAAGTGTATAGATATCGATACTCTGAAGCAGTCCCTGGAAATTTTTAGGCAACGCTTTCTCCATGTTGGAGAAACAATGTTTTTGAATATAGAGAGCACTACAAAAAGAGCACTTTTTGCTCTTTTGCAAAATGGGGCAGGGATCTAGACCCCCAAGGACCCCTTCCTTAGTTGCGCGCCTGTTTGAAAGGAGAATTGATCATAAAGATCGTGTTTTCGCATAATTGTCAAGCATTTCACTTCTGCAGAATCCTTTAAATATTTGACTTCCAGATTGCTTCTTCTAGGTCTTCTTGCTCTCTGCTCATGTATGTATGATGTAGACGAATAGTCTTCTATCCCATGAACAATTCGCTGCAGATCTGGTGAGAAGAGATGATGGAAAAGTACTTCAGAAGGCGATATACACACTAGATGTCCAGAAGCGTAATGCTTTTATGCCTAAATAAGGAAGGGAATTCTTGCTAAATTAACACTAAGAAAGGGATTTGACTTAATGAACCGAAGGTGTTTTCCTGTTGACTAGTAAGGACATGGTCGAAACCATGGAAATGAAGGTGATCCGTGGTATTATAAACTGCTTATCACGATATCGCTTTGAGAGCATGCCGTTCTGATACATAGTGCTCACTATATTTCCTGGACGTTGTCAAGGAAACGTTCTCATAAGTGCTAAAACGTCTAACAGCGATCCAAGGACCAAGTACTCTCTTGTTTATAAGAATAAAGTTTATAAGAATATTGAAGCTCAAAATCTCTGAAATTTAAGAATAATTTAAGAATAATTATTGCGAGCTCAAGCTCCATCAACACAAAATATGTTTTGTATCACAGTTAGAATACTGCTTTCAGATGTACTTTTGCATTATCGATACAAAACATAAGCTCTTACTTAGTTTTATGATGTAGTAGCTAAAACAATAACAAAGATTGGAATATATTCCTTAAATATTTAAGAAAAATATAAGAATAATTCTAGACTCAAAATAAAAAAGTTAAGAATATTGAGGCTCGGAAAATATTTAGGTATTCTTATAAAAAAGAGTGTAGATTTGAAAAATATCATCTAGAAAATCGGATCAGAAAGTAAATTTTAGCGTTATATGTTCTTTTAATAAAAAAGCTCTTTCGACTCCACTACTGAAACTTTGCTAGCTTTTCCACGATTGCAGTATCAAAAGATTGCAGTATCAAAACTTTCTTGACGACTTTCTTTGTAAAATTTCTTGAGTGCCAATTCTTGGCGCATGCACAATAATGAAATGTGGAAAAGTTCCATCTACATTTGAAATAATAATAAATAATAGAAGTTAAATTATTTGAGAGCGTCCAACTTAATATACATAACATTTGATAAACAGACAATTCACATTTTTAATACATATCCACTTTAAAACTTTCTCAGGTCTCAAAAATCCAGCACTGAGCATTCTTAACTTTTTGGCAACTACTTTATTATAAAACACCTTTTGTGAAAACTTGTATTTTGGCTTCAAATTGAAGTACAACTTTTTGCAAAGAGATTTTTGTTTCTAGTAAAAGAAATGGCAAAAAGAATAACACTAGTAGCTTTCAAAGTCTGTAAATGGTAAACATTTGTACTCAAATAATAGACACCAAAGCTGGTGAATTTATTTCCAAGTAGGAATTATTCACCCATTACGTAACGCCTCTAGGGGGGTGAGAGGGTGCTTTGATTTGCTACGCTATTGTTTCATCTATCTATATGGAAAACTATAGCACGGAGCGCTACGGCTGGGGAAGGTGGTCTTAAAAACGGCAAATTTGCTATTACGTAACAGGTGAATGATCCCTAATACTCTGCGGAGGGTGTTGTGAAAAGCTTTTCTGGCTAATTTAGCTTCAATCATACAATTTTGATAGTCCTATTAGGAATTTAAGAGCCTTACTACACATCTTACCTAAGTATTTATCAAAAAAAGCCCTTCAGCGAACTATGTAAGCAGATCCAAAGCACATTTGTAGGACCAAAAAATTCACTTTCAGTCGCTTGAAGAGAATACTTATTACGTCATCGTAACAAAATCCCTTTGTTGATGAAATTTGTTAAAAAAGCAAAATGAACTCGTTGCTGTATCATGACCATATCTTGCGGCACATCACCAACTTGAAATCAGGAAGACTTTGGCATTGTACTTAAGAGCGCAAACAGGGAAGAGAGACTGAAGACTGCATCTCCAAAATTGGTCAGAATGCCACGTCAATCGAGCAAATTCTTTTCAAAAGAGCTATAGCAAATTTTCTAATTGCACTACAGGTCAACTATTATAGCTCCCTCAATCTAAAGCTCTTCTACGCTCATGTTAACGAGTATGAGTTTTTTCTACTGTTTACACTACCTATGCAGAAACTGGGATGACGTAATATTCAAAGTTGCCTCTCCTGTATCACGAGCCTCATTCTCGTACTTCAAAGAGGAGAAAGAAAGCATTTTTTATCACGACTGGAGGTTATAATGTGATACTCAGAAAGCATAGGCTACAGAACATTTTACTTTAGAATCCGCCAAAGTGTTATAAGGAAAGAAACATAAACAAGTTGCCTGGGGGATATCAAAGATCGTTTGAATATTTGTTTTCACAATGAAAAGGCAAGACTTTATTGTTTTCAATAAAATACCAGGGAGAAAACTTTGCTTACCTAGAAATCTCTTTTTTTCTATTCATTTATATTTGAAGAAAACAAATTATTTCACAAAAGAGTAATTCTTAAAAGAATTGCTTACCAGGAAAATGCAGAGAAAGAAATTTTTTGTCCATCTGAAAAAGTAATGCTTTTGGTTTGTCCCTAAACGTACATCTTTCACTAAGAAGGATTCTAGTAATTTTCCTAGGCTGCCCTGAGTTGTTGGCTTTACTAAAGTTAATATAATTAAAGCTCATAGGTAAAACTTTTGCAAAAGATATGAATATAGGTAAATTTTCATTTCACGAGCACAGTTCTATGAATTAACTTTACATCATCCACATTAGATTAAAAATCGTTTGGAGAAAGCCAGCACCTGTTACTGCAATAATGGTTTTCTAATGAAATTAGCTTTTGCTTTTAAATAAGAAATCCTGTACGACAATGCTTTTGTAAATTAATCTAAATAAAACTGTTAAACCTGGTGTTGTTTACATTGAGATCTGGAATACTTCGGAGGACATTGAAAGACATTCAAATGAAGTATAACAAAAGAAACAACACTGAAGCAGTTCTTTTGGAGATAAAGAAATTTTGCTGATTTCAAGTCGCTATCGAAACCATGAAGATTTTACAACATTTGTAGCTGGAATCGAGGCCTAGATAGTGGGATGGGAACAGGGAGGGCATAGTTTCCAAAAACTATCTGAAGTTGTATTTGGAAGTGCTCCGTAAGGTTATATTTTTTCTGAGACCAGTTGACTTCCATATCCAAGTTACCTCAGTCTAGTTGAGCTGCCTACAAGCCTTTGATTCCGAAATCGAGTTCTTCACTCACAAAGTAAGGATGCATCAGTTTACTCTCCCCCCCCGCGCATATGTGTGCGATCATAATCTTGCAGAATTTTCCACTTTTGTACAGAAAATATGCCTCTTCAAACTCGCTCTCTTTCCTGCTTACGCACAAGATTGATTAACCTAGTGCATGTGTCCGTAAGCATTTATTCGTGTGTATGCTTCTGTATGAATGCAGGACCGTCTATCGATTTTAGAGACCCTCGTCCAAAAGAGAAAGACGAGACTCAAAAGCAAATACGGAGTCTACAACATCCATATTCGTACTTGCTCCATTGCAAATACTTATGTGCACATGCTCTAGAGCAGTGGTTCTTAACTTTGGTTCGATCGTACCCCAGGGTCTCGGTGACTCAGTTTCAGGGGTCCGGCAGTAAACGTTGGTTATATTCTTTGAACACTGTGATTTTGTGTGCAAAGGATGCATGGCACAGTTTGTGCAATAGTACAGGGTATAGTTATACATAAATATGCTTTGAATTTGAAGAAGGAAAGTTATATTTGATTTTCCCAACTACGAAAGTTTCGATGAATGCATGGAACTTGTGAGGTTCAGGTTAACATTAACGAGGATAAGAACTACTATCCTAGAGGTTGACCTGTTTTCTCGCAATGACGTTTTCGAAACTTGCTGTTCAATAGGAAGACAGCTATCTTCAAATAGAGCTGTTGCATATTCGGCATCATAAATCGGTCCTCCGTTGCTTGACCTCTTAACACTGCATGCGATATCGCGTGACCACTTTTTAATATTAGTGGTTTAGAGGAAGACAACAACTACTTGATTACGTAGGTCAAAAACGTACGTGCACTAGCAATTCTCAAAACTATTATAATGAATTTGGTATGCATATTGTGCGGAATGGTACATCAGCAATTAAGGCCCATTTGGTGACCCTATTTAGAGACAATATTTTCTACACATAGATAAACATTAACTGCGTGTTGCAAAATAAACATCTTTGCTCAATATTTAATCTATAGTATAGGTTCTATACCTTTCAAATTTTCATTGCAAGATGCTTTTTTAAATTTGGAGCAAAATTCTAAGACCTCTTCATTTTTTTGAAGAAGTAATTTTTGTCGTATGAATAACATTAAATGCTGGAGAAAGTGCTTTGAATGAGTATATTTAATATTCTATCAATGCAATTGACAATATTGTTCATGATACTAGTGAGAGTTTAAATGAGCCTAGATGAATCTCAAAGTCTTTCAACTTAGCATTCTTTGCTGTATCATCTGTTAATTAAGCTTAGATTTTGACTTAACACAATATCGATATAATATATTTCGTTTGTTTTCATAAGAGGTGTTAGGCATTCATTCCATATTTGGATCAAACTTGATGCAAGCCTCTATGATCTGCAATATGGGCCCCTTCTAATATACTTTCCAATATCTCATCTTGCTCGAGGCTAATCAAAGCTTGCATGTTTTAGGATTAGATCATGACGAGAGCAATCTTGGAATATATCTTTAACCTTGCATTTTTTTCATGCTATTGGACGTATGTATTTTCTTTCCATACAGTAAAAACTTGCCCATAAGAACTTATATTTATTAAGAACCTAAAGTCTGAAATGGTATATTTTGATTTAAAATAAGTCGAACTGTTTTGGCCAAATATTTCAGCTAAGTTCTTATTAATGTGTAAGTTTTTATCCACTGGGAAGTAGACTCAGCCTTTTTGTCAATCAATCCTTTCATTAGCACTCTATCAATGCTCCATACATAATTGTAGTAGTTAGGTTCACACCTATGTTTCTAACCACAAAGAATTGGATCGTTAGATACATTGTCATAGTGTTGCAATACTAAACCATAAACCAAAATATCATTTTTCCTGGCGTTTATTTTGGACTCTTTGTTAAGAACCAGCACCGTGATAACTGGAACTACCTCATTGCATGAGAACATGAGCAGGGTCATTTCCAAATTTTAGGTTCTTATGTGCGGGTTTTACTATGTACATTTTCCATTTTTACACAAAAGCTTTGAAACAGGTACTCAGGGGCAGACTTGCTGGTCCGGCCATTTAGGTGAATTCCTAAAGGGCTGGTTGCATGAAGTAGGGAAAACGCTAAACTCTGAATATGGAGAACTTCGCAATAGATATATGAAAGGATTGACATCAAAGTTTTGAATCTAGCAGAAATTTGCAACCTTTTTAAATATCTCTGTCCACCGATTTATGCTTTCTAGAATTCATGTGCCGGTGCAGTCACACTGTGCCCAGGCTGAAAGAATATCCAGTTCGCCTCCGCAGTGACTTCTAAGTATTTGAATGGTATACACGTTTTTTTTTTTATAAGAAAATCATTATTTTGCCTGAGCCTCAATTTTCTTAACTTTTCCCCAATTTGAGCCTCAGATTTTCTTAAATTTTTCTTAACTTTTGCTGAAATAAACTGGCTAGAGTGGTTTATACTTTCGTAAATACTATTGCATACTTGAATTTGAATTCCATCTTTAACATTTTGAATGCAATAACGACGAAATTACCGATTTTTGGCCTATAAAAACACTTAATTTAGGAATTTGAGCCTCATGATTTTCTTATGATTTTCTTAAGATTTTGACGATTTGAGCCTCATTTTCTTATAAACTTTTTTCTTATATAAAAAAAAACGTGTATCAAAGATAAATTTACCTCATCTCTAAAGCTGATTTTAGATAAGATTTTGATATAGTCAGTCTCAGATACTTAACCATTAAAATGGTGCTAGCTGCACCCCTACCCGCACTTTTCAGATGTTTATCTAACTATTGGTGTTGTCACTTGGCTCAATGGGGTTTTACTACAAGCCAACTTATTGTTTTGAGGACTCTATCATTTTGAAATAATCACAGAAATGTAGATTGCCAAGTTGGCACCTTTGACAGTCACGCGCTATGGCATCATCAAGTTTTCTGGATACAACAATTTTTTTCAATAATTTTTTACAACATTATTGAACAATCAATAGAGCATGGAAGGCCATGCAAATGGTACAAAAATTAAAACCTGAAAATAAAAGACAACGGAGTTACAATAGCTTCAAGTTTTAATTATACAAGAGGTATAGTCATAATCGTTGAGTTACTCTATTCCTTCCAAAACAATTATGAAGTTAAATCAAATCTAATAAAATCAACATTGTATACAGTTGTTTTCTAGTTAAAAAACTAATTTACACCAACTGTTTAAATACATGTTTTTTTATAAGAAAAAGCTTATAAGAAAATGAGTCTCAAATGGTCAAATTCTTAAGAAAATCTTAAGAAAGTCACGAGGCTCAATTTCCAAAATTAAGTTGTTATTGGCCAAAAATCGATATTTGATCGTTACTGCATTCAAAATGTTAAAGATGGAATTCAAATTCAAGTATACAATATCAATAACGAAAGTGTAAACCATTTTAGCCAGTTTATTTCAGTAAAAGTTAAGAAACTTTTAAGAAAATCTCAGGCTCACTTTCGGAAAAAGTTAAGAAAATTGAGGCTCAGCCAAAATTATGGTTTTCTTATAAAAGAAAAACGTGTACGCTATAAAAAGTAAAGAATTTACTAAACATAAATACTAATTATGTGCAGATGTGGTAGTACAATTCTTTCCATCCCAGAGTCATATTTCCTTTCTAAAATTAACTATGGAAGTTGCTAGTTTTATTTCATCACATAGTGCATGCAAATAGTATTGCAAAATAGCATGCCAAATATTAAAGTAGGCATTTATTGACAGGGAAACCATCTCAAATCATCATACAGGTAGCAAAATATTGACAGATGCACACTTTTTCAAAAATGGGCGTGGTCCTTCTTAGCACTCATTGGTACGCAAGAAAAGCTAAATGCAAAAACATTATCTACAAGTCAAAATTGTATCCAAAAGTAAATAGATCTTAGTGTTATAATAAAGCACTAAACCTGAATGATATCATGTAGTCTAGCAGAAGCCCTTATGATTGTAAGTAGATGTGAAAAATTATGGCTCTGTTTCAAATGGATTTTCCAATAGTACAATAAGTAGATATGCCCTATTTTTGAGGGACTCGTTGAGTAGCAATGCCCTATTTACAACTCATTTGCAAGTACGCACTCCCATCAAGTGTAAATGCACATTTTCGACTTACAACTGAGCAGAGTATGACAAGTATACACTTATTTTTAAGCCTTGTTGTTAAAAAAACTGGCCTGTCTTGTAATTCTTTTAAGAACCCAATGCAAAAAACCTCAATGAGCAATTGATAACTTATGTTCCGAAGGAAATTGGTGCGTTGGTCTGGCAAATAGCTTGTGCTATTGTGATATCGCTATCATATGAAAGCTAAAGTGATATATCTAAAAGTTCATTTGCAACTACTTTCACAACAGTTACGTGACCGGTTGGCAGACCAAAGGTCACCTCTGAAGGCAACAAGATTTTAACTCCATTATAATTTGAAATTCACCACTCATGTTAAAGATTTGTAATTCTGAGCAACACAATACTGTTATCAGTTAGAGCCTGACCTGAGATTAACCTTTTGTTTATCAAATTAGTTGCTCACGCCATCTTCTATAGCGTCAACATTAACAATTTTCTTCAATGTTAGCTATATTATGAAAAACTCCTTTTTACAACAGGTGGACGCAACGAAACTTTGGCTTGCAATATGATTTAGGAAAAACCTGTCATCATAAAGCTAATTGAAAGATGGTTATAGAGAACCATAAACTGCTGGCCTGTATTTGCCAAACTCGATGCATAATTAATTATAAGATAAAAGACTTGCTGTATTTGTGCTTTCAAAGCAACAGGTATTGATGAATTTAGGTTGATTAAAATTCTGAAGTCTTGACGAAGCTTGAGTCTTGCATTATTTTTAAATCACTTTTAAATTTAAGCAATTCGTAGGCTTAATAGTCTTATAAACTTCATTTTTATAAACAAGCTTTTTGCACAGTTTAATATTAAGTAAGTGAAGGTAGTCCCGTATGCTTTCGTACGTAGGGGGGTGCCTGTTAGAGAGGACACGTATGTTGAGGTATCGGCATGTGAGGTAGGGTGGCCAGTTCCTTTCCTCGCCGCCTTTATCTCCCCTGTGTTCCCACTGGGTACCCATTTGCTGCTGGGTGAACAGTGAGCGAGCATTCAGTCAGGGCATCGAGTCGTGCTCGAACCGTAGACCTTCCGCATGGGAGGCATGCGCTCTAACCGCTATACTACCTCGCTCATACAGTTTAATATACCAGTCCAAAGACACTATATATACTGTCTTCACGCACATTTCACAGGGAGTTGATTGCTAGCACTGTTGCACACCTTTTTTACAAGAAAACCTACCTTTCAGCCTGAGATTATTCTTAAGTTATGCTCAAGTGTCAAAGGTGTAACTTCGTGCGAAAATGAAAGCAATGTATTCAAATTTTTGTTGATGTTTTACTTCATCATAAAGCAAAATAAAGAGGAACAGTATAATAAATATTGCATCGATAGCCACAATTTAATCTACAAAGAGTACGATAACTTAAATACACAAAAAATCAAATTCTTGATGAAGCCTGAGGCTTAAGTTATTCTTCAGTTATTGTTAAATTTCAACAATGCTGATACTTGATATTCTTACGAACTTCATTTTTATATAAAAAGGAGTGTGCATCAAAACTCCTGTAATCAACCCAATATTTGATACACGTTTCTTTTTATAAGAAAAAGTTTATAAGAAAATGAGGCTCAAATGGTCAAAATCTCAAGAAAATCTTAAGAAAATCACGAAAATCTTATAGAAAAAACGTGTATTTAACGTTGTGGTCATAAAATGAAAACGCTTTGTACATTATTTAATTGCAACAAAAATTAAAAACTTTCAACGTAGTATTTTGAACATATAGGCCTTGCGCACGTTCTGCTTACATGTTGCGCACATTCGACGCAAACTTTGCACTGAATATCTTCAGTGTGCAAAGCAGAATTTCCAGACTGGTTAATCAGCTTCTACAAAATGCAATGGAAGCAAAGGCCATGCCGTAGAGCCAAATAAAGTAGATTGAGCTCAAAAAGATTGTATTAGAACCAGCCATTGTGAAGAGGAAGTAAAAACTAGTCATGAAAATGCCACACCTTTCAGAACTCAGGTAAATACCTGATCGAATAGAAAGAATCATCCTTTTGAGATAGAAGATAGTGGATGAGATAAGTAATAAGCATGTAAAAGCTGTTGACATACCTTTTGTCCTTCTTATGTTAAATTATCCATTAACAAAAGGGGGTTGTGTCCCCAGCCCCCATCCTCTACGGCTCTGGTAAAGGCTCTTTGAAGACTATTAAAGAAGGATATTTCAAAGGCACATATAGTTTAGAAAGCCAAGGGGAATCTTAGATCTCCCATGTATCAAGTCACATTAAAATTGCAATACTTATAACAAAAGAAGCCAACACTTTAGTCAATTATGTGAAAATTCAGGGAGCACAGAGAGGCTGCGCCCCAACAATTCAAAAGCTGGTGTGAATTCTCTCCAAAAATAGAATTACTAACCTAGAGATAGCATATGTCTAGAAATTCTATGGAACAAGTACCACTGAAAGATCCCATTACTCCAGATACAATACACGATTCTGCAAAAATGTCCAGATTCCTAAGTATAATCTAGAGCATACCAAGAAAGGATTTTCGTACTCAGCTCTCAAAGCCTGAAATGAAATCCCCTTAAGCATTAGGGAACTTCCCACGCTCTGTCACTTCAAAAAAAATTTAAAATGTATTCGATGAACTGAAAATAAATCAAACACGACCCCCTTAAGATTTATTGTAATTTTTCTTTATGATATTGGACTAGACCATTATGATGTGCTCAAATTATTATGATGTATCGTTTAGTTTATTTTAATATAGCTGAAGGGTTGTTTGTGTAAAAATAATATGAACATGAATATGAAATATGAATATACTTAGATTAAATTCTTGCTTTCCCCATGGGAATCATGGTAATGGCAGCTGTGCACCAGGACAATACCTCAAACTACATGTCTGCTGGACAGTTTTACGATGATATGATAATACCCCCAAAAGAGAACGAATGAAGAATATTTTGGAAGAGAGACAACACAACACTGCGATAAACGGAACGATCCTAGATTGTTCTCCATACTTATCAATTACATCTTATAGAAATTTCAATGGACATTTGTTCGTTACTTCCGGTTTTGTACATCAATAGGCCTATAAAAAGTAGTGTTCTTTTAACAATTTCTTTCTTATAACCGCGTTTGGCTATTCTGATGGAACTTGTAACAGTCACAATTAATACTTCCATCATTTAGAATTTCTTTTAGCGAAAAGGACATGAGATTCGGGATAGGAAACGTACGTAGCGGGCCTCTTGAAAACACTCAGTTGATCATCTGCCAGTGCTTTAATCTAACAAACGCTACATGCCTCTCCATATATAAAGTCATCTTTTGTCTGTCTAGTACTGCAATGATTTATGCTATAGACAAACTACATATTCCCCTTCCCCGTAAAATAATGTTATTTGAAGAACATATGACTAGCACGCTCGGGTGAAGTGATGCCTTTGCAAATAGCTAAGGGCCCTGGCTACTCATTCAACATTGTATGAGGGGGAAGGAAATTCCTGAAGCTGTATTGGCGTTCCAAGTACTTTTGGCAGATATTGTAGATATCAAAACTGCAACAGCAGGAGCTAAATATTGAATTTTGGTACCAAACAATGATACCAACCTTGTAGAAATGATTACAAAAATTTTACGTAGCAATGGGTTCGAAGTTTTAGTGTCTGAGATTTGCTGTATGGAGCACGTGATTAGTAATCACCCTCAACAGAGATGTCAGCTCTGTCGAATTCGTTCATATTTCTTCTGTTCTTTTTTGTATTGCATGTGAAAACATTTTGGACCTAAATACGCGCCACAGAATACATTTGTTGCTTATAACGGAGCTCCATACAAATGTCCATTCATGTGGGGCCATGTTTCCATATGTATTGGTATCGGTTCCAGCTGGAGAAGAATATCTGTAAGAAATACTGATCATACAAATCATTACTATTTGAAATCTCTGGAAAAGTTGTGGATTTCGAAGGAGAATACAAACTGATAGGAGTGTTTGTAGAGAAACAACTGAATTGGAAGACACAAATAGAAAAAGTTTGAAATAAATATTAAATACATATTACAATGTTATGAAAAGCTAGCTTTTTGCTACCTGAAATATCAGAAAAGATTATAGTACGATCATACCAAAGATTGCTTATTGCTTGCTGATAGCGGGGACCTTGTCAAAAGCCTTAAACGGAAGGTTGGAATCTAGTGAAACAAAGCAGCAAGGAAGGTATCTAGTACAGTGAAAAATAGTTAAGCAACTAAAGGAATAATAAATTATTAAGATAGAATCTTAAAATGTATGCACAATACAAATAAAAACTTGATATGGGGAAATTAGTTGCATGGGCTTGACAAGACCCCATTCAATGCTAAATGTTCAATTAACAATTCATTTTTATTGAAAATACTTCTGTGACCGCAGTTCTTGATTAATTTCCACAAATGTTTAATTACAGCATAAGCAGATGTCGAAAGAGGACGGCAATTAATTTGCAGTTGTATGAGGGTAAAATCTTCCAACAATACCTAGGAATTTTTAAAGTGTGAGACAAATTAAACGGTGGTGGACGCTTGGTAACGAGGTGGTGCTCGCTATCAATGACACGGTTACCCAAAGGCACACAGGACATGTGCCGACCGGCTCCTAGAAGTCTTGAAATTAGGAGGGCCGTGCTAAAGTTTGAAAGTCCTATGGACTTAAATTTTCTGCTTTATTTGAGTTGCAAACCTCAGTTTCTACTTGTACAATTTGCAAAATCGTCAAGTGTGCTCTTTCAATGTTAATCATTTCTACACATTAGTTAAGAAGGATAAATTGAAGCTTTTTGCTACCCACCTATTAAGAAATTAGAACATCTCCTATTTTGCAAAGGAGCATTTTCAGAGATAATAGAGAGATTTTTTCTGGGGACAAATCCCAGACCCCAATTTTCGGGTACGGAACTATTGATAGCTACGAAAAGAATATTGTAGTACGTAACTAATGACTTATGGGCGCTGATCTGTAATGAAGAACAGTTTATAGCTCTTAAATTGATGAACTTCTACAACGTTGCACGCGTGACACAGTCAATTTTGGCATATTTTAAGCGACCCCAATCAGCATTGGGGCCAGGGCCGCACCAAAAGTAAACGTGGCTCTGCTCATTACCGTTAATTTTAGACTTTAGCCTCTGAGACAACGTCCTAATAATGTCAATGTGTCCTCCACTGTACATAGCCCATGGTGGTGTCTAGTGAATATGGATTGTGAGGTCCGTAGATTATATCATATGTAAGTGGAAAGTGCTTTGAAGTAAGCTTTTCTGCCAGTCGGGTAAAACGTGTTATTTTCATCTCTCTTAACAAGGGATTTAAAAATTTATTAGCTTACGATAGCTACATTGTGTGAGATCTTTTAAATAAACCAAGGCAGTAGTTTAATATTTGTGTAAAAGCATCTCTGAGTTTAGAAAAATTAATGATAGTTGATCTCTATAAATAGGAAGAATTTTGGGAATAACCAAGTCAATACTCTAGACAATAGATTGTAGAAAACTTACGAGTGACTCCTTTTGACCTGTCCTATCTAATTAGAATAATAAAAAGGGAGCTCTTTTGTGATATATATGCGTCTTGGTCGGAAACTCATGGAATTTTTTCTTAGTAAAGCAGGGAAAGTATTGATCTATACTTGTCTCGAGAAACATCAATGGTTTCCAGAAGCAAATTGCTTTGCTGTTGCCACAAGCAAACTCATAGCATTAGTAGAGAGTATCGTTTTCTAAGAATAGCTATAGATAGGCGTGAAGAGTCAGGGAAGAATGGAAATTAATTTTGAAAGTCAGGTTTATGTTCAAATTAATAGAATATTTAAATGAAGATTTATGGTAGCTACCTGGTAACAGAATTCCACAGAAGATACACAAGTTAGCAATTGCTGAATTATAGACATTGTAACTTGCTATTTCTGTAATTAGATAGGGGAAGAGTTGCTTCTGTAACATAGATTAAGCGTCAAATGAATATTTTGGAGAAATTTTCTATCCTGGAGTAGACGTTCTTTTTATAAGAAACCTAGCTCAAGGGCTAGTACTAAAAGGTTCTTAACTTTTGGTTATATTTTAGTTCTAAAAGTTTCTTACAATGTTCTTAATTTAACGAACTAAATTGCTGTGAAAGCGTACGCAAAACATGAAGGTAGCAAACTATTTGTCCTTTAGCAAACCAAATGCGTCACTACGAGCTAAATTCTAAGTTATACGCATATTCTAAAACAATGTCATCTTCACATTATTTTGACACAGCTTTACGTTGAACCAGGTAGTGATTTCAATGTTCTACTTATCTAAAGTTTATAATTTTTTTCCTTATAGTGCTAAAAGGTTCTTAAATTTAAAGCTGTCAAGTACTAGGTTACTTATAAAGTGGCTTCCTATAAAAAAATCTTGTAGATTGCGTAGAAGTCAAAGTGATGAAATTGTAAAATGATTTGGATTTCTTTTGGTTTGGTTTTGCAATGGGGCGTTTTGAGAAGGTATGATATAATATATTTACTTATGAAACTGATGAAAGAAAGTATATTTCGAGAGGAGGGGGGCGTTTTAAAAAACTTCGTTGAATTGGGGGGCGGTTAGATCAAAAAGGTTGAGAAGCACTGGCTTAAGGGGATTTAAAACATGGACCCAGAGGGTGCTAATCCCGCTTGAATAGAGTTCGTTAATGATGATGTCATGAATATCTATGCTTAGAATTTTCTTATTTTGACAACGTGAAAGGAAAGTACGCCTCAGAATAGACATGGCTAGACAATTTTTTGTTCAAATATCGTCAAAATGGGTTGAAATACGACTATTTGAAGAAAGAGCTTGTCATACAAACCTCTATAATTTTCTCCTGGTTCTCAACGTCTAGAACCAGCCTCAAAATACTGTGATTTGATAGAAGCTACATCAGTATTCAACTGCCTATATCTCTATCATTATTTCTCAGATCGAGAAGGAATTTTTCGATAGTAGCTATAATTGATTGCTTTTCCAGAATTTGAAGCCAAAATTAAAATATTCTAAAAACAGAATTTTTGCGACATCATACTAATGAACTCTATTGGAAGGGCATTCAATAATTCAATAGCACAGTACCAATAGAAAAGAATTGCTCTTCAGATAAAATATGCAGTGAAGAGCCTTCTGAAGTTCCCATCGATCTGCAGTTCTGCCACTAGCGAGTTTGTTTGATTTGGTACACACTTCTTCATTAGAATAAGGTTTGTGAGATTAGTAGGGCTCCCAGTCGCTGAACCTTAGGAATAATTCAAGAACAATCCAATGCTAAAGGTTCATCAAAATTTTGAATTTTTGTGCACTTGAGATATAGTACTGTTTGTATATCAAATTTGGCACTATCGATACAATATCTTTTATTCTATTTCTCTTCTGATTTGTCTTATGATGAAGTAAGACATTCATTTTCAGACAAGTGTTTCTTCATTCCTGAACGCTATGGACATGATTATTTACTTATTCATCATAGCCTTGTTGATTAAGTAACGGATTCTTCTTTTCTGTGCTTTAAATGGTTGAAGATCAATTTGTGATTCTGATTTTTTGGCTATTTTGTATAGACGTTCCGTCTTGCGGGTTTCTCTGCAAATTTTATGATTCACCCATGGATGGTTGACTTTGCTTTTCACAATTTTAGATGGAATAAATTTTTTAAGACCTTGTGAAAGTTCTTTGAGATAATCCCATTGCTCGCTAGCGTTCATGTTTGATAATCGTGTCATAAACTCTGTAAGAGCATTGGCTATGAAAACTTTTAGCACATTTACATCAGCTTGATGGTACAGATAAATTTTTCTTGGCCCATTGAAAGATTTTCTAACTGGACGTGAAAATTTTACATTAGTATCTCATGATCATTAACTCCAGGACAAGAAATTAAGTCACTATCACCAGATTCCTTATTTGTTCAGATAAAATCGAGTAGATTATTTCCTCTTGTAGGAAAATCAACGAATTGCTTTAGACCAAGTTCAGCAATAGTCTCTAGCAATTAACAAGATTCACGTTGGTGCGCAAGGCTTTATTTTAGAGTATTTGTCTCCCAGTCTATTGATGGTGAATTAAAATCTCCACTTAGTAACAAGGTTGCGCTTTCGGATTCTTGTATCTGTGTCAAAGTACTCCTTAGATTTTCCATGACTTCTATGTCTGTTAATGGTGGACTATAAAAGCCACAAATAATAACTGACTTCGAAGAGTCTACAAGTAGCTGCACACAAACAACCTCGCAAAAGAGATTTGATAACTCAATCTTATAAGACCTAACACACTTTTTGGTTGCAACAAGGGCACCATCACCACATTCCCTTTATAAATGGGGGGAGGGCAGATTGGCAAGGGTACGTACGCAAATTGTAGGAGTCATTGGAAGCGTACATGTGCGTACGATTGGGGTGTTGGATTTCGTACCCCCCGTCCAGCCTAGTTTGTATCCCTGTGTTCGAGAGTTTACAGAGAGGAGTCGAGAGAGAGAGAGAGAGAGTGGGGGGGGGG
>OLMO02000297.1:5136874-5164771 GCA_900291935.2 Cassiopea xamachana
GTAATTTAGTCCTGAAAGACTCCTCAAATTATATCTACTCACCACCGCACGAGCTCTATTTCTAGGTTTGCATTTCGACATAGGAACGGCACAATTATGTTCGAACTTACACGAGTTTGACAAAATAAGCTCAGCTGTATTACCAAACTGAATAAGCTTGGTACATAAGCAAGTCAAGGTTTGAAACGAGCTTTCCTCTGACTTACACGTCGCTATGACATCATTTCAAAGCTTGATGTTTTGATTTGCTTCCCTAGAGAACCATATAAAAGCAGAAACGGCGTAAAAGCTGGAAAAGAAGGCTTTATTGCACTCAAATAACTGTTTCAATCCTGCAATGGAGATGGCATTGTTAAATACTACCTTGGCTGCTTTCCAAAATTCATTTGTGTTTTTCTTGATTGTATAAGTTTGTTAATGAGTGTCGGTTGATTATCTTTTTTTTAAGCCATGGAAGGGTTCGTGGATGATAATTGCGATATCCGAATTCAAACTGACAGACTTCAAACAAATGTGTAGCCGATATATTATGCATGAAAAGAACGATATTTTATTGATCATGTATTTTAGGCATTAGGAATAAGAACGATAAGTTCTTTCAATGGTTTTGATATAGCTACCATTTGATCATCTGTCGACATAATTTGATCATCACAGTATTTGACGTCTTCTAGACCTTTGTTAAATCAATGCTGCTCTGCTATAAAGCTTTTATCCCTCATTTCCAGGTTATTGGTATGCTGCTACCAAGTCCTTCTTTGAAGCAAGTGATATTTTGGCAGGTTGGAATTTTCTCTTCTATTTGCTCTTTTATTTGCTTCATATTACTTCAAATAATTTCTATCATCTGCGGTGAAAGTTGACTTGCATCCCCCCCCCCTCCAAGATGCGAAAATTTGATGGCACAAGCCTAAGATTGGGAAAGGTATTTCAAGGAGTATTTAAGGCGGAGAGCCTATCGCACTTAAGGGATATTGGAAAGGCTACGATGAATAAAATTGCAAACAAACTTGAAAACTTTGCTGTGGTGAAAACTTAGCACTATCAGTGTTTTTAATTTACCGAATCATAAACAGTAGACCTAAGCGTACATGGCTGTCTAGATATTTCGAACTTAAATCTGGGCAGTTTGGAGATAAAAAGGTAATGAATACACTTGGCGTCAAAAGTATTGCAAGAATGTGATCGTTTCTTATAAAAAACGTGTACACTCATACAAAAGCCTTGTGATTGTGATTCTAAAACAAACTATTTTGTATTTGTAAATTTCACTTCTAGGAAAAGCTACAATTATTCCAGGGAACTTCTTCTTGCTTAGTATGCATCCAAACTTCTTTTACATTTACATAGGCACAGCTTGATTTAACTGGAAAGCTGAAAAAGATAGTTCTTATGGCGAATGATTGTCAAACCATCCTTTTATTTTCATAATGCATTTTCCGGTGAAGGAATACTAAAGTTTTCCATGAAATTTGCTTGCTTGAAATAGAGTTCAGATGCAGTATAAGACATTACTAAGGTGTTGTTTTGTCATGTTTTTCAATGGTTTTAATACATGAAAGTGTTTCAAATAAAAACAGGTATTTTTCAGGCCTTCCGTAGTTTCTTATAAAAGGGGTTCTTTCTTCAAAAAAATCAGGTTCTGTTTTTTAATTTTGTGTTTCTTATATGTTGAATACTTTTGTATATCGATGCAAGCTAATTGAACTGCTAGAAAGGGTTTTTTCAATTTGAGTATCTTTAATTATGCTGATTTATGAGTTTTCTTTTCTAAAATACTTTCTACTCTCTTAATGATGTTATCTTTAATGTATTGTACTCTGTGAACCCCCTTTCCAGGTACATTTGCCAGTACCGAAACTTCATTGAGAAACCGGAATTTTTAACCACTGACACGTTTTCCACCGCACTGTTTTGCAATTAATGTACTACTAGAGGCTATGTACTTACAAATAGGATTATTCCCTAGCTGTAGTAATCACAGTAGTAGTACAGATGTATGGCCAAAAGGGCACATGTAGCCCGGAAAGCGTCACTACTTTGTTATTGGCGGAGGGTCATTGATACGACAGGTTCGGGAATTAATGATTATTATTGTCTGCCGCAACTCCAAATGTAGTATATATCAGAGTGTCTATCAAATATCCATTGCAATAAAGGTAGAAAGGCTTCGAAAAATGAAAAGGCAGGCAATAATTTTTAAAATTAACTACTATCCACATGAATCACAATATTTCTTTCAATATTATAATGTATCCATTTAATATATATTACTGTTTGAAATTGAATATCAGAAGCATCACAAAGAAGAAATGCCTTAGTAGATTGCAAGATACAAATTGCAGAAAATGAAAAACATTAAAATAGGCGAATAAACCTAAGAGATTTACAGTTTCACTTGCAACCCGATTGCTATATATAATTCAGGAATCCCCCGTGACTATGTCAAAATCATAAGATTCCATTATTTCTTATATTTACAAGCAAATTAAAGACATATATTAAAATTCAGTCAATTACAATTTTCATTTCAATTATTAAATCAACAACATAAAAGCCTTCTTAGGCGACGTCTTTTCGGCTTCTTCGTGGAGAGTTGCTCAATGGCAATGTCCTTTGAATTTAATTTCTCATAACTCAGAGTCAACTGTTCATAGAGGTGTTTGATTTCCTTATCTTTTCCATCCAACTCCAACTGTAGACGTCCTGAGTTCGCCTCCATCTCTTTTCGTGCCTCTTCAAGTTTGCTACATCTTTCCATAAAGCACTGCAGCTTCGATTTGAGACAACTTAACGTACGAGTATTCTCAGCCTGTTCACTGAGTAATTTTGCATGGGCTTTTGAGTTTTCACATTTTAATTCCTTCGCCTTAGTGTAATATTGGTCCTTCAGATCGATAAGCTCACGCTTTGTCTTCAATAGCTTTAAGTCCAAAATACTTGCTTTATCTAACAGGGAGTTGTACCTTTCGTCTTCTTCCTTTAGTTTCATCTTCATCTCGTGGACTTCTTCATGGTACTTCGCTGCCTCCCTCTTACAAGTAGTTGCCATTCCACCGATGATAGCATCAAACGTCACCTGCTTCGATTTTAATATTATGTTTTGTTCTTTTAGCTTTTCCTCAAGTTCTGCTTGGTTCACGCTGTATCTGGCAATCTCTTGCTCAAGCGACTCATTTTTCAACAATTCTTTTCCAACCTTCTCTTGGTTTTCATTAGCCAGCTGTTTAATTTCTTCTGTGTGTCTTGCTTCCATATCGTCAATCTCTCTTTTCTTGAGCGCCAGCTCATTCTCCAAGATTCCCGATGCTTTAGTGGCATCTTCTAGCTGACATGTAAGCAAAGATACTTTCTCTTCGTATGCTTTGCATTTCTCCTTTGACTCCGCAAGCAGACTGTAACTTTCAGCCATTTGCAATTCCTGATGGTGAATCTTTGTCTTCAAGAGAGCTACTTCGTCTTCTAAAATCTTGTTCTTCTTTAAGCACTCGCCCAATTCTTCATTAAAGTTTTCATCCATACTTTTACAAATGGCTGCACTGACAACTTCTTTTGCCTGGTTGTAGAGATCCCTTTTCTGCAGCTGTTTCTTCAATTCAGCGTTCTCTGCCTCCAGGGCCGCTGCTGCTTCTTCCAATTCTTTAATCTGAACTGCATTGTGACTCCTTTCTTTGCTGTGTTTCTCTTCCATTTTCTTCATCATCTCACTATTTTTTACAGTCATGTCATCCAGCTGCTTTTCTGTCATTTCCAACGCACCTACCAGCAGTTCCTTACTTTCAGAAACTTCATTGGCATGTAAAGCAAGTAGGGATGAATGGTCTTCAAACATCATCCATTTCTGCCTCGACTCCTGGAGTTCCTCTTCTCTTTGTTCAATTGTTGCCCTCTGGTTATCAATTTTCTTCTCCATAGTTAGCAGTTCATATTTCAATTTAGCATTTTGCAACTTTAACTCTTGATTTTCTTCTTTCAATCCTTGCATTTCATTTATGTCCAGTCCAGAATCATTTACGGCAACATCACCCTTGATGGAGGACATTGAACATGTTAAAGTTGCTTCACTATTAATGCTTTGGGGTACCTCCCTATATTGGACTTTTAAACTTTTGAATTTACATGACACCATTCTCCGTAGTGCAAGTAGGGCGAGTTCTTTTTGTTTTTCAGCCTCAAGGCATGCTCTGAACGTCTATTGGAAGAAGAAGAAGATATATTGTTATTAAATAGAACATTTATACTACATTTATTATTAGTGCTGTACATTCACCATTACTTTGAAGTAAAACTGAAATCAAACATCAATTCCCTGCATGAAATGTTTGATCGGAAGAACCATGCTTAACTGCTTTCGTTTCTCAATCATAGAATCAAGTACTGTTTATGAATCGAACCTGCTCCTTTGCGTCCTCTAGATTTTTCTCTCTTTTCTTCATGGCTGCGTTTTGCTCCCTTAGGGAAGCAACCCTCTGACTCAATACTGCCACACGATCTCGTCGTGTACCACGTTCCTTTAGAAAACTCATGCTTTTAATCGCTAATTTCGCAATTAACCTTTTCTCAACTTAAAAGAAGCGAATGAGAATTTCTTTGGGATCAGCTAACTTAAAGAGTTTGATTGTGATCGTGACGTCAGATATGAAATGTTTCACGTAGCAGTGCTCAATTACAATGATTATGAGGTATAATGAGGATTGGGAGTCTGGGCAAGATTGCTTTCGAACAATAGATAGGCCTCCGATGAAATGCTGGAGAATATAAACGGTAGGCCTCTTGAAAATACCTATTCTTCAATTTACTACAAATTTCCATTAACACAAGCTACAACTATAATAAGGGCCTGTTTATGTGATCCCTACAAGCGGATTAGTGCGCTTAGCGAGATCTCGCATTTATATGAAAGCCTGCATCCCATTTGCCGAGATAGTTAGTTGTCTCCGTCACAGTTCTTTTTAACATAGCTTTTGTTTATTTCAAGTTCTGCTCTTTAAACAGTTTTCTAGTTGCCTTTGAAACGATGAAGACAATTCTTGCTTCGTGACAGTTGATAGAAATAGCGAAAAGTCGCAAAAAGAAGATTATGCAATTCATGAATGTGCGTGCTCTGCCAAAACATATCCGCAGTATAGTCCATTTTACCCTGGCAAACGGACTGGAAACTTCATATGGTCAAATTAGTATCCCGCCAACTGAGATCTTATTAGTGCTTCAGCGAGATCTCGCTTTCCGGACTAGCTCGCCTTCTTATGTAAAGGGAAATAAATATTCCTATTTGTTATTCCTATATTTATTAATGTGGCGAGATCTCGCTAAGCGGGCTAGCCCACTTGCCGAGAGCATAAACAGACCCTAAGACTTGTTANAGATGGGACTTTTAAGTTACATAGAATCACGTTTGCGCAGAAGAATATCCATCTTGTGCTTCGCAGTACCATTCTCCGAAGGTGAATTTGTTTATTTAAATGCTAGGCACATTGAATGCAAAAATTTCATTAAATGCGAAGAATTTCAATGGGATTAAGTTTTGGCGAAGCAAGGGCGCCGAGATTTTCTCCCCTACCCGTGACTTTTCACCTCCAAAAGGTTATAGCATCATTTGGTAGTAAAACTGTGCTATAATAAAATTTTGAAGGCTAAGGAACATTTACTAATTTATTTTTCATCAAACTTTTTCATTTCTTATCAGAAGATGCGTGTGGAACGTAACTAATTCTACTTTGAAAAAGTTAGAAATTTTCTTTTTCTGTTTCTTTGAATTTTAAGAAGTTTGATCACTTAAGTCTTATGCAATTTTTCTTAAATTCTCCTACTTTGCTTAAGGTTTACAAATTCATCGCTGCATTTGTCAGCAATGAAAAGTAGTACTTATCGCCTGGCACAAGTCTGGTGCTCAGTGGAAAAATATCGATGAATGAAGTGCAGTTCCATTGCACGATTCTAAAGGGTGTGTTCTCCAAAAGTCTGTTTCAGTTCCCCTTGTTAAAATTTGAGCGCTACTTCCCTGCACTGCACATAGTTTAATTGAAATAAAAAATTTATATTTAACCCTTATTTGAGAATGGTTGATGCTAGTGAACACAAAATTCCAATGCCACCTTGAAAAGCGAGCAAAGGAGACTATGTATTTTGTTAGAATTGTTTGTATTGCCAATCGAGTTAGTAAAAGGCCAGATTTGTTTTGGATTTCAAGCTATAGAAATCCCAAATTACCACACTGGCTAGTATTTTAACAAGCCTATTTGGTATTATGCTCACCCTAGTTAGTATGTTAACCCCCTGGTTGGAATGTCAGCTACTCTAGTTGGTATGTGAACCGCCCTGGTTAGTATGTTTATTGTTGGAGAGTGCTTTATTGCGCATCAAGAATTTAAGGCACATCTGAATTATGGGATTTGTGCAAATGTTCTATGTATAACCTCTGTTATTTTATCTGCAGTGGATGAATCAAAGCCACAATGCTTGCGTAAATTATTCAAACCGAAATGCCACTAAGGTGTGTAGATATTTCACTTTTATGTACTTTCCATAGTCCTGCATTCTCGTGTTCTTGATTTTATGTTGTCCTGCCTATGTACTATTTTTTTATCCATTAATGCTTACCGTTCCTTTCTTTATTCATCTAGGCGGTTTTTTCATTTCACTTCTTTTCATACATTTCTTTATGGGCTCTATTGAGTATTCTCCCCGTCACTCCCCCTAGTCTCTCGCATTCTCATGTTCTTTATTACATGCGATCTTGTTGATCTAGTTTCATGATAGCAGCAATGAAGATTGCAATAGTTTGGGTCAAAACGTATGCGTCAATAATGGTAGTATCTAGATAAGTTACTGAATTGTGTCAGTAATTGTAGTGTCAGATTAGTTTACTGGAATTGTCATCACAAGATAACCAAGCGAAAATGCTAACTTTATTTATCGTCACCCTAATCTTCAAATTCATTATAAGGCTGCGTTTTTCACCGACAACTATATTTCACTTTTGAAATTACTCATTTGTTTCCCTAGTATGGCATGTTTGTCATGAGTTTGTCAGCACAGTTTTCAAGGTTCTTTTGTTGACATGCGCAGATGCTGCTTTGTATAAGCATAGTGTTTCCTCCATCGGCATGCCGATGCTACCATTTTTATTGAAAAGTCGTTCCTAAAGTTTCCTCCTTTCAATGTTATCTCTACGTTTGAAACTTTGGACAGAGATGGAAATTTTCAGCCCTTGAACCAAGAAACTTTAACCATTGCTTCTCCAGGGTTCGTACGGTCAAGAAAGATAAAGAAAAACTGTGTCTTTAAGGACAGTCAGGAAATTTCAGGAAATTTTATTGAAACTTGAAGAAAGTTAGGTAAAAGTCAGAAAATTTTATCGTCCATGTAAATGAATTCTTTGGTGCCCAATTGAAACTTTACAGGCTGATTACGCATACCAAAGCCAGCAAGATAGCTTTCATTTGCTTACAAGATACTATTTAGGTACAGCATTGACGTCATGGTTGTAAAAGATGGGTCAGACATCATTTGTAACACCGGTTGACTAGAAAGTTTATCATGTATTTCTAATATGTAGTCAGGAAAAATACCTTCATTTTCAAGGAAACAGTCAGAGGAAAAAAATACAAGTCAGGATATGTATGAACCTTGTTCTGCATCCAGAACTAAATGTTGAAATCAGAGAATTCAAGGAAAATCAGGGGATCTATTTTCAGTCAGGGAAATTTTAATTCTTTCTTTTCAGAGCAGTGACTTTCTCCATACTCAGCTATGCATCAAGTTCAATGTGATTCTTACCAAATTTTCCCTTTGTTATATCATTCTGTTCCATACAGGCATTTTGAAGTGCAGTTCCATTTCGTTATGAAACCAAAAATTTGAACGGCCAGAAATAGTTTCAAGGCTCTTCGATACCCCATATCTGTCCAATGAAATGATAAAAAATAATTATGGGTTATAAGAATATCAGGGAAAATTAGGGAAATGTGAATATAATTTCACTGAAAACATCAGGGTAAATCAGTGAATTTTTTCCTGAAATAGTAGTGGCAACCCTGAATACAAAGTCATAGTCATATAATGTTATACTCACTTAAAGGCAACGATATGGTTGGCGCACTTTGTGCATGGCTAAATGATACGAGATGCAAATGTACTCTTTGAAATAAAGTGTCTCATCTCAGTCGAGATATGTATCAATTTATTGTATTTAGTAGAATGCTATTGTCAGTAAGTGAGTAACTACTCGCAAAGACTAAATAGAACACGAAGGAGCATTTAATTATGAATAAAAATATGTTTTGCATCTGTATATCAATTCATGGAGTATGTTTCCTATCTCTCTCTCACTCTCACTCTCTCTCTCTATAAATAAGTAAATATATATATATATATATATATATATATATATATATATATATATATATATATATATATATATATATATATATATATATATATATATATATATATATATATATATATATATATATATATATATATATATATATATATATCATGTAGCACTTTGAAATCTCTCTCTCATGTTGTACAATGCATGTTTTATGATTTCATTAGCTCTTTTCAGTAGAATGCAACACTTTTGTGAATTTGCAATAGTATTTTACCCCTGTAAAATTTACGTTTATTTTTAATCTGAAGGAAACTCCTACATTAAGATTCATACAGAGCTACCTTGGAGCTGTTACTAGTGCTGTTGGAATTGCTGTAAGTTTCTTCACGACTACCCGTTTAATTAGATAACGCAGCCTCAGTTTGTAAATGGTGGAAATATTTGAATGGTTTTATCGCATTTAATATCATCTGCACACTATAGCAGCAGACACGTCGCACTTATTATCATACGATACCAAATAAGACTTCTTTTTTCGGCCATCACTTAGATCTCCACAATTTTGAAATTATAGACAATGACAATTGCATTCCTTATGATTTCTTTTACAGTTTTTCGTGTGTTTTACTTATTATCTTTTAATTTCCTTGATTTTTGAGACTAAGAGCCAATTGTCCCTAGTGCATCTAGCTTATTGTAAATCAGGGGAGGAAAGTGCACCCCATGTATTTATTTGAAGGTAAGACATACTGTAAAAACGTCGGAATTGGTAGCTTTATGTTGAGCCAAATCCAGTAGAGATAGAAACTTTGATTATTCGTTGTACTTATCAGTATGAACATGGTCATAACTATTCCGATGACAAACTGGTGGCTAATCGTTGATGTCAACGTGTACCTCAAACTAGAGCTGGATTATCATCCTTTAGATCTCAAAGAACGAATTGAAATTGCCTTACGTTAAAACACTGGAAGTCACAAATACTGGATCACATTTTGACTAAAACAACACCAATACAGTACATCATGTATATAGCGTATTTTTTCAAACCAATTGGTTCCTGTCTTAGATTTTCCATTATTTTAGATTTTTCCAGGTTCCTGTTTTAGATTTTCCATTGCTTGTTGTTGTATTTTAGTAGCAATGAATTAAATATCAATTTTAGGTGGGTTTAAGCATAGGAATCAAACGATCAAAGTTAAGTCCGCAATCAAAAGCACTTGTGCAGAGATTTGTGGCGTACCCAGCAACATGTAAGTTCCTGTATTAACATCTATTGCAAATGAACTTTAGATTCTAGTTTTGCCAAATTTATGAATAGTTGAATGGAAGAATTCTTGCTGATTAAATAGACAGATGGTTTTGTGGATGCGCGTCGAGACAACCCCAAAAGCTTCAAACGTCAATACGCTATGATTGGTGGAGCTTTTCTAGAAAGTAAACTGCTCGTTCGATCGATGCACATAAGATTTTGCCTTTTTTGATAAGCACGTTTTACGTATCTATTTAATATGCTGGTCAGTTATTGCTACTTTAATTTGTTTTACACAACATCCAAGTTTAGATTGTTTGAAGAAAAGCTAGTTTTTGTGTCAGGGTCAGCTGAGAGGACGTAAAGCTCAGAGCTTGAAATTTCCTATCGAACATTCTATCTTTAATTAATGTTTACTTGGTGTTAAACTGACCGATGTGCCAATTTCCCTCATTTGTGATAATAACATTAATAACTACCTTCAAGCCAGACTTCTCAACATTTTTGCATACTATGCCTGTAACATTTTTAAATCTGGGATTTGATATGCAAATTTTACTAGCCAATGATTTCTGCTTTATCGCAACTTTTAAATATTTTGCTTGACTTGCAAGAGACGATAAACGCAGAGAAATTCCCGTTTCACTTCTCTTTATTTAACTATTTCTAATATTTCTGTATGGAGCTCCTTTTGTCACTGACTTGCTTCATAACTTATTTGTTTAATCGTTTTATAGGTGCAGCTAATGTTTGCAATGTATTCCTGATGAGGCAGAATGAGCTTATAGAAGGAATTGATGTTGAAGATAAAGATGGCAATGTCGTTGGCTCCTCAAAGATAGCTGCATGGAAGGTAAATCTTGTGAAGCTATAAGATGAAATTTTTATTCACAGTTGAACTAAAAGTTTTCGTTTCTGAAAAGGAGTTTTGACAAGTCATCTGTGCTATGAAATTTTCAGCCTGGCCACATTTCTCTTTGAATCAGGTAGTATAGTTGTATAGTATTGGGAAGTATAGTAGCCATCAATAAACTCAGGGCTTTTTGCCAATGTTTCCCACACCTGAGAGAAAACACATGATAAGAATAGTGACTAGTAAGATTGTCAAGCAATTCAGAACTATTCTGGTGGCAGTTCTATGCAACGTTTTTAAGACGATAGAAACTTGGAATCAGCAGTTTGGGATGAAAATGAGGCATTGTTTAATGATAGTTAATAACCGTGCTAGGAGATTGCCTAAAAGTAAAAATAATGGTAGGTAATGATAGGTGACAGTGCTTGTCCATTTTCCAGACATGTTTCGGCTGTTTCTCAAATCATCATTAGTTGAAAGGACCAAGACCCTGTTTACATTGTACCACCACCCCATTTCTAACGAGAATGTTTTAAAAATACCTAATTAATAATTCCATAGAGAAAAAGACTGTAAAACTTTTAAGAGACAGAAAAATAATCATAGCGAGTATATTCTAAAATAGCAATGAAAGTCAATGCCAAAGACAACAAAGTATGGTAAAAGCACCTTGTGCATGAAAACATCACAAAATACGTGAAATCCCCCTCCCTCCTTGTGGGCATGGCGCACGCTTTTGCTCGATCCTCCCTCCCCCTTCGTGTGTACGTATTAAATGAATGACCACAATCTAGTACCTTGGAACAACTTTCTCTGCAACTATCTTTACAAGATTTTGAATTCTTTAAATTTTTTAAAGCGTGTGATTTTTTATTGATGAATATTTGCTCACGCACACGCGTGTAGATAAATCACGAGCTGTTAAAAGTAGTAATGATGCTGAAATTGAAATATTATAGATTGCTTAAAAAAATTCAAGTCATAGGAGCTTTCAAGAATTAGTCAATAATTTATTTATGCAGAATTATTCAGCAACAACACTCGGTGTTCAGATGATACTTTCCAGTCCGGCAATTGGCTATTCCATTTTTTGAATCAGCATAATTTGCTTTCTTTCGTCCAGATCTTTTTCAGTTCTTAGATCTCCTTAAGAAATATAGTTTCTAGCGGTGATTGTGATATTTTTATAAAGAAGAATGTAACATGAAACAGATCACGCCATTGGATCTCATAAGGCTCCTATTGGAAAATTCTGATTTTTGTTGTGCAATTTCGCTTTAAAAAATAGTTTGATAGGGTCGATCTCGTGTGCCTTGTTGGCAAAGAAGGGGCAGATAGGACGAAAACCTCCTTAGGCCTCCTTACTTAATATCGACTGGTTCCGTAATCGAGCTAAATTCTCCTTAGAAATTTCTAGCAATCTCCTTTTTCTCCTTTAAATACTTGTTTTTTGAGTAAGAGGATTGTGGGAACCCTTTTAGCTTAGCATTTTGCAAATTTGTTTCTTTGTCTTACCATTTGCCCTCTTTTAGGCTGTCAAAGATACTGCATTAACCAGGATGGTACTACCAGCACCAATTCTTATCATACCTCCCGTTGTAATGGCATTCTTGGAAAGGTAATTGTGGTGCTTCGTTTTTTCACAGTGCTTTACAAAATACATCTGTATGTTTGAATTAGCCCCGCCCATGGAAAATAGTCTACAGTTTTTGCTTCATGTTTCTTTCGCTCTATCGGCCTTAGAAAGCTTCTTAGTAGAATGGTCTGCTCTTTTAGCCAAGTGCAATTGGTTTGTTATAGTACACCGATCTAGCAGTTTCCTTTCATTCTCAACATTGAGTCGTTGTTATTTGTTTTGCTAGATTTCCTTAAGGATTGCACTCTGAATCCTTGAATTGAATAGATGCACAATTTAATTTCTGACTATAGTAGTTGTGAGTTCTTTTCAATTTTTTTCTTATTTGATGCTGGGAGGAGTTATTTCAACTTTTCCTCTTCAATTGTTTACCAATGATTACAAGCATATTTGTTTTAGAACGAAGTTTTTGAAGAGGCGTCCCAAACTAAACATGCCATTGAATGCACTTGTGTGTACCATGGCATTTGGCATTGCTTTACCGTTTGCAATTGCTTTGTTTCCACAAAGATCAAAGGTAAGTGACTCTCTTCTCGGTTCGTTTGAAAGAAATTTCTAGAGCTTAAGAATGCACTCCAGCGATTATTGCAGGATTCCTTTTAATCCGTAGGCGTACATCTTATGAATTGTTTTGAAGTAGAAACCCTCAATGCCTATTTTTATAGTGAGTTTACTCAAATGACAATAGTAGTCAATTCCAGATCAAAGTTCTTTTTTTAGATAATTTACCTTTCACATACTTCCTAGATGAGCACTAGTCTTGCTTTAAATTAGACTTATTCAAATGGCGGCCCGCGGGCCAAATTCGGCCCGGCCTCCAACGTCAAGTGGCCTACGCGATGTTTAGATCGTAGGCTAAAAGTGGCATATCGGAAAACGAATTTAGGTTTTTTGGCCCTCCTCCCCCAAAATCAAAGAGGTTTTAGAAGAAGAACTGAAGTAAAGTGCAACTTTAATCGTTAGAAATGTGATTTCTACCGAAGGTGGGATTTAGAAGCGTTATGCCACATGTATATGGAGTACAGAAGTTTACAGAAAATATTGAAAATTTTGTTTGCAACTTAATCAGCCAGCAATGTGCCAAAACTGCAATTTTAGGATTCACTTGTTCACTGCTAAGAAAAAGTCTCAATGTCGATCCTATTGGAAGCAGAGCACTTTATGCAAAGATTTTATGTCCTATGTTTGTAGCAGATAGCTCATCGGTGCGCAGTTCGCAAAAATGCAAAATTAGCACTGCAAATGTGTGCTTTGCATTTTTATCATTTGACATCTTGCTATTTCTTCTCTACAGTGCAGTTAGAAATCAACAGTTGAAGTCTTTAATGCTAAACTTATAAGATTCTAGCAGATCGGATAAACTGATAAGATTGCAAAGGAGAATTTCCTGACGTTGTTGAAAGTGTACTCGCAATGTTTTTTTTTGGGAGCTAGCTCTCAGTTCCCCTTTTTCAGTCTCAAGAATTTTGTAGTGAATATGTTGACCTGCAATTGAATTTCAATTTTCGTGTCTCCCCTAAACAGATGACTAGAAGAATTGCCCCGGAGGAGCAAAACTTGCCTGTACAGCAAAACTTGCCTGTACAATCACTTTGGAGGAGCAAGAGCCTTATTTTATAATGCAAACCTCCATGTTAATAATTCTGTTGTGGGGAGAAACCATGCAGACTTTTCTATTTGGGGGCATTGCCCCGTGCTCCCTGGCAGGTACGTGCTTGGTCCCCTTAAACCAGTGCAGCAGCCTGACCTACTAGTCTACGGCTCTGTACTAACAGCTCCAGATGTGCGATCCAATTAAGTTATTGGTTTGGAAATATGGCCCGCTTGAAAATGTAATTTAATAGCCCTGCTTTAAATGAATGCTGTTAAAGTGGCCATTTATAGCAGGATAGTTTTCAATATATTTTCCGTCATTTAATGGCTTGGAAGTGTTTCTGCTGCTTGGCACCGATCACGTGTGCATGGTGGCCAATTTTCAGGGAAATCAGGGAATTCACTTCTGTCGTGGAAAGGAGTGAAAAGCCAGGGAATTTAATAAAAGCGGCGAGAAAATTAGGAAATTTTGTCAGGTACCCTGTTTTGATTGTCTTTTTTGGTTGGAAGAATGGGCAGTCTTTTAAGATTTGGATTGAATGATACTGAAAGTGTCGGGTAAATTTACTAATATTGGCAGGGGATCCAGGGAGAAGTAATGGAATATCACAAGCAAAAGCCACTGGTTACCCAGCTGTATGTGAGTGTGAGGGAGGCGGGGAGTTGTCGGGTGGGTCGTTGCGTGAGTGGGTGTATGTGTGTATGGGGGGATTATTGGGGGATTAGGTGTATATACGCGTGAAGAGCGTCTGCCTCTACATTCAATATCCTATACTTTCCCTTGTAACAGCCCCGTTCTCAATATCAAAACGTTTTCAGCCTTATATTATAGCTGGGTTCTTATCAATAGTTCATTTTTTACCCACTGGGAAATAAAGTCGGTCTTTTTGCCAATTACGGATGTACCATAATTAGTACATGCACAATTGTTCATGCATATGGATCATATGGTTCATGCATACGTTTTGATTCACAAAACTTTGGGTGTGTTTTAGTATATTGCTATAGCATTTCAATGCTAAGCTATCCATTTTTTCTGGTATTTGTTTTGGAGCCTGTGTTACGAACCAGCACCACTGGAGCTACCTCATCACAAAAAGCTTATATAACTATAACTACGATTGAAGGCTTTTTGTTGAGTATTTTTGAATTATAGCGTGAACGTGGCCTGGAGCAGTAACATTAAATTCAACCACTACTTCTGTTCGTGTCACCTCATTGGTATTTATTTGTTGCTTGGTTCCTCATTTCAGATACCGAAAGAAAAGATTGAGGAAGAAATAAAAGGAAAGACTAATGATAAAGTGCTATATTTCAACAAAGGTCTTTAGATTTGTTTAATCCAAGCAATTTTTTGTATTCTGAATCTCGCTATTGTAAACTATGGACTGACTGTAGCAAGTCGATGTTCTTGTATGTCTTTAAAGACTCGTCTTTAGATTAGTGCCGAGTATTAATATTTTCCTTTGAGCAGCCGTGGCCTAGCGGTAATGCACCCGACTCAGGCCAGCGTGGTTCTGGGTTCGAGGCCCACCGCAGGTCATTGGCGACGCCAGGAAGGGCATCCGGTCTCAAATGCTCGTGCCAGAACCAAAGCCCTCTCAGAGGCACCCTCCAAGCCCCAAGAAACTGGGGGAAACGGAGGTAGAATCGAATACATTAATATTTTTCCTTTAATTTGCACCTTACTTTTTTTAATGATGGTAAAATAATTTTAGATTTCAAAAGAATTTAAATATTATTTTCCCAAAATTCTCAACATTATGAATATAAGTGATGCGCGAAGAAAAACGACTATGCTTTCTAATTCCTAAAACTTTCTAACTTTACCCAGCTAAAGCACGTATGCTTGCTAAAAAGTATTGCAAAAATCTTAATATCAAACTAGCATTTCCTTCCTCTAAAATAAGCTTACTTACTACAATTAAGAATTGTGTGCACAGATCGCTCCCCTCGTGTATAGTATATAAATTTACTTGTGCGGGATGTAATCCCGCTCATATTGGCAAAACAACTCGTCGTTTCTCTATGTGAGTGCATGAGCATTTGTTCGCCGACACGAATTCAAATATTTTTAGACATTTAAGGAATTCAATTTCGTGTAGAGATGCTTGTAGTGAAAGTTGTTTTCAGGACGAGATTCAGCATACACTACTTATCACAATTTAGGAGTTATGGAGGCACTGCATATCACGTGGGAAGGCCTAACTTAAATAAACAACTACAACATTATATCGTTTCATTCAGTTGTTAGCTTTCCTTATTAACGCCTCGTCCTTATAAACGCCTTGTTCTTGTTTCGTTTCTTTCATTCCTCTTTTCGATCAATATATTTGATTGATAGCGTATAGTTTTTATATATTCCAATGCTATCTTGGTCACTTCAACTGATGATGGTTGAGCACCGAGCCGAAACATGTCTTGGAAGTTGAAAAGCATAGTCTTTTTTCTTCACATATTATCTACTTTAAATATTGCGAATACGAAAATTGTGATAAAGTATATAATAGATAGAAACGTCTCATAGCTAGAAAGTCTTATTTGTAAGCACGTCTTTTACGGCTGCCTTGGAATTGCAATCAAAAAGTTTTCTATTCCTGTATAATTTAGCTGAGGGATTTTGTTGGTTTGAGATTTTTCTATTAATGTTTTTAATGGAGCCTGTAAATTTTATGCAATTTTGTAGATGGTAGTGATCATTAGAATTTTCAATTTTAATTCAGTACTCTAATGTATCTGTATTCTTTTTTGACTCAGATTTCTTGCCAGATTATTTATCTTTCTGGGGACGGATAGGCCTCGTGTTTTCACAGGATTACTTGGAACGGCTCCATTTGGAACCGCTAATCGGTGTAGGGGGCTTGGAAATTTTCCAGAAGCTAGCATAATTAGATATCTATGAGGAAGTGGACTTTGGTTAATTTGTAATGCCCTGTCTACAAGATGCACTCAATTTCCATTTGTAGAATATACTTCTGTACATGGAAAGACTGATTTGTATGAGCATACAGGAGAAGTGCCAGAATATCATAATTTCAACTTCGAGAACAGTTGGTGACTTTTCAGCACAGTTTCAAGGCTAGTGGTTAGATCGTTTCTGTGTTATTTAAAAGAGTTGTAATAGTGCAACAAAACGTGCTTCGTTTCCTCAACATCATTTTCGTATGGAAATAATCTTGCGTGTTTTTATTAGAATTGTACGAATTTCAGTACGTAAAATGTGAGTTTGGTCACGTGAATCTGCTCTGAGTTGCCCAAAAACACGTAGGTGCAAGTTATAAGTCTATTAGACCATTTGGATCTGTAGAATTAAGATTTGTCGAGTCCTGCCTAAGAGCCTGGGCTTTTCTTACGTAGAGGCCAAACAATAGATGCTATGTGACTTTCTTACTTTGTAGACAACACTTATAAGTAGGGCAGTTATTTTGACTTTATTTTTCAATATTTTTGACCTAATTTTGAATTTTAAATATTTAAAAGAAGAAGACAATATACTTCCAGAAAGTTCCTAACATTTTATTGAAAACCAAAAGAATATGTTTCCAACAACGCCCGGTAGACAATTGCACTCTTCAGGAAAGATTTTGTTGAGAAGCAAACATCTCCACTCCATCAATGCTGTAGGTTGTCTGAACATTCTTTAGTAGCACAGAGACAGATGGGAAGTTCATAGTAGCTTGAGCAACAAAGATTGCAAAGCAGCACGAAGGCTTCACTTGCTCAACACTCTGAAGTGAATATAGATACGCATATTGATTGCATTCCCCTTTTGACTTTATTGCTCGTATCTGCTATTTTTAACTTTTTTCCAGAAAATTAAGATTTTTGATTCATTTTGACCAAATTTGACTTTTAGACTTTTCTACCGCCCTACTTATAGACTACTGAGGATGATAGTTACAAGTCCTCAACTGCAAGGAGCCCGACTGGCATTTGCCTAATGTGCCCTACCAGCCCATCTACCCTTGACGAGGCTCCTACCTGTTAACAATAATTATTTGTATTCCGCACTTACGTGTATTGTGTACTTTTTATTATGGAACAAGAAGACTTCTGGTGATACTTATGAGGCTAATGGTCAGTGATACAACAATCTGTTAAGAAGTACAGCTTACGAAAAAGCGCATTGCCGCTATGTACAATGTGGTAGCGAATGCTCACGACAGACATTGTAATTATTTATGCATAATTTTCACAACTGCAACTGATTGTTTCTTGAAATTATTTAAAATTCATGATTTTTTCCAACTTCGCTCTGCAACTTGACCAACAGAAAACTGAGGGCACAAGAAGATTTGCTAAGTTTTTATTGTTGAGATTCCCAAGCTCATAATACATAGGCGTATTCTTGACATCATGGATATAAACTTTGTGCCATCACACCTAATGCTTCCTTAAAGCTTGAAATGACAGCCAAAAGTCTTTGATTATTTTACAACTCTTTCTCAAGTAGTTGGGTATTATTCCCCATTCCTCCTGAAGATGTGGTTCATGCATGCAGGTGATAAATGCACCCTTTCATCAACTGTGAAAAACAACTCCGAATTTCAACTTAGCATTAAACTGGTAGTGGATTGAAATCTTTGAAATTAATAACTTTCAAATCCTGCTCTTCAAATTTTTCTAAGCACCTGGGTACTTGGACAATTGACAGACGTTATGATTATTTATCAAGAAATTATTTTAAAACCAACATTCATTCTTATATCATTTAATAAAATTGAGGTGTAAATAGTGAACAGCGCGCTAATTCATGTGTATCTAAGCTTGATTTCAGCATGGACAAACCCATACACTTTCGTATGCGATTTTCAATGCAGCCACCCGTTGTATGTTGACCTCGTTGTTCAAAACCCTTGGTGACCAGTGATTGCAGGAAATCTTACTTTTCAGTTTTTATCGTATTTTCTAATATGATTATCTATTACCCGATGCAGTGGATTTAAATTTCAGATGCAGCTCATAAAGTTCTGGAATAGTTTGTGTAGATGAAGCATTTACGTATTGATAGATGTAAATTGGACTCTCTAATAGCATACAATGGACTGGAAAAATTTCCTTGCAATCGGGTCCTATGTTCTATTTTTTACAGGTAACTTCTGATCAATTATCGCAACTTTTGTATAAGGCTCTCACATTTTATTACTACCTCGTTTGATTTTCAATGTAGTTTCTACACAGTATTTTGCCGCTGTTAGGCCTGTGATATTGCAATATCCACTGTATGGTACTAAGTTATACATCCTCTTTCCTGCGTCGTCTTAAGTTTGTGTATTAAATGTGTTTGGTTATGTAGACCGTTGAAAATTAGAGGTTCTTGAAGAGAATACAGTTCTTCAAACTAAGTCTTTTATTTGCATTTTCCAGTTATTGAAGCAGATGAAATAAGAAATCTCTGCCTTAGTATTTGATTTCACTTTGTTGGTTGCAGTTCTTTAATTAACATAGCTAGTAGCTGAAATCTTGAATTAACTTAGTGAATGCAGCAATATACTAACATCACAAGAGTCCCAAGGTGGGGAAATGGCCCCGCTTTGAAAGCTATTGACATGGCAAAATTAGAACGCTTTTGAGTAAAACTATTTCCTAACTAGAGAGGAAACGCTTTGACGTGATGAGAGTGTTAGAATGTCGATTTTCATTATTGGAATAAATTCGATGCTTGCTGAAGATCTGAAATGTTGCTAAATCAAGTAATGTTGCAGCTTAGTCAACTTAGCCTGCGATCTTTCGAACAGAAAACAAGGGGTTCATTGAAATTTCTAGGGCTGCTTGGAATTACTCATTGCAGGGCTTATACTGAACCTCAAAAGCCTGCAAAATAAGCCATTTTTACAACTTCAGGGAAAACCTGGAATAGTATAACTTTTATCCAAGTCAGGGAAAACAAATTATTTAGTCCACATATGATTTTCATTAATTCTTCGCATGGTTGTTCGCAAAGTCGTTGCTCTATTTAATATCAGGAAATCTTAACTTTATTATTTAGCATTGTGAAATAACAAGTATATATCATAATAGCATTACCGATCTATTATGCTTCCTTTTCTTTACTTCTTTTTGTAAATATGTGAAATGAGGGTCAGAGGAAAAGTGGGTGTTTTTAACTACCAGTCAGGGAAAAGTCAGAGCATCGTCAAGGAATTTTGATTCACGCATTGGGTATAATGTCTTTCATTGGATTATCTAAATAGATAATCCAAAGAGTGATTCCAGTTTTTGAGTAAACAACATTTGATAACACTTGTCTACAGAAAATTATTTTGAACTGGTACAAGGGATACTTTAGCTAAAATCCAGCATTTCCATTGAGCTGATTCTGAAACTCACATCGATTTTGCTCAGTTAGCTCTAGTTGTTGAGATCTGGAGTAGTATTGTAGAGTAAACATTCTATGAAGATGCTATTTTTATCACTGTATAATGCTGCTTATAGCAACCATTCTGTAATTAGACTTCCAAATTTGTATTCTAGGGTTGTTAATAGTGTACGGACACCCAGTCCGTAATCATGCAAAGAAGTCACACCATGTTTTAACACGAAAAGCCAAAATCAGCAAGCAGCTGCAACACACCAAAAAGCCAGTAATTGAGAAGAAATCCTCATTTCTTAATAGGCAGTTAGCTGCTGGTTCTACCGAAGATGCCAAGAAGAAAGGAACAATTAGAATATCAGGTATATTTTTGCTTCCAACTTAAGAGCTTTTTATGATACAATCTTTCTATAAAAAGCCAGTAGAACGAGATTGTTAAAGGGCAGGCATCTTTGCTTATGTCGCCTTAGTTTCGTCTTTGTTTCGTCTTTGGAACTCTTGATCTGAAAATTGAAAAAATGGCTCGACCTGATAGTTTAGCTGTTGAATGCATTATCAAACACGTTTAGAGAGTTGAAAGCTTTGAATGCTGAGATATAGTGTACAACCTTGTTTGATTATGCATCCAGTGCTAGAACGAATAAATTAACATGATAATCATGCGAATTGGCAAGCTGGTTACTTTCTTATTTACTTTCAAACGAAATTTTTGCTCGTGAACGGTTTTGTTGTGGAATAAAATTGCTTGGGTTGTTGGATGTACTTCAGTTGCTAGGACCTAGGAACATCAGTGTTGCAGAATAAAGATTTTTATTTAGGTATTCCCGTATACTTCTTTACGTAGGGGAGTGCCTGTTAGAGAGGACACGTATCCTGAGCCGTCGACATGTGAGGTAGGGTGGCCAGTTCCTTTCCTCGCCGACTTTATCTCCCCAGTGTTCCCACTGGGTACTCATTTGCTGCTGGGTGAACAGTGAGCGAGCATTCAGTCAGGGCATCGAGTCGGGCTCGAACCGAAGACCTTCCGCATGGGAGGCATGCGCTCTAACCACTATGCTACCTCGCTCAGAATAAAGATACTTAACGGATAATTTGAAAATTTGACTTACCCTCTTGCATTTTGTAGAAAAGGGTTCTTTTGGTATAACTTTACCACTTCAAGACTGAAACAAGATTCATATGTTTTGATGCTTTGCCTTTTGCTTCCTCTTTCAGGCCCATGGCATAGTGAAAGTGGCTTAGATAGGAATGTTGACCCGATGGAAGATTCTTACGTCAAGAAAATCATTTCTAGCAATGAAGGTCTTAATTTCAATAAAGACATGGCTGAAGCAGGAGGTAACTTGGCTGCTTTTACTTGGAAATCTATTGCTATGCATTTCTAACTTTTGATATTCAGAAGGCCTTGACAGCCTATGCGCCAGAACACTAATGTTTTAAGAAAGGCTCTGACTTTAAGCAGTGAACAGTTTTTACTTCTAATTTATGAGGTTTTTATGATGCAGCCTTTCGATAGAAAGCCAGTAGAATGAGATTTCAGAAGACATAAATCCTTGCTTATGTCGCCTAAGTAGTTTCATCAAAGCAGCTGCCTTATTTCTACATCTACAAAAGATATATTTGATGATAAAACACTTGGATTTCACTTTCTTTAGCATATTCTCTTTTTTTCATCATCATTCCTGGAACTGTTTTTATCCCCTGTCACTACTTCGACTTTTACAATCACTCTCTAGAAATTTCTGCATCCTATCAATCTGTGCATCTTGTCTCTATTTCTTGCTATTGCTTCAACAAGGTAGATTATTGGCTCCCAAACTGGGGTCTGTGATCTCCCAATATATTGTGAAGGATCTCAGGGGGCTTCAAGAGTAGTCTCTAGTGGACCAGTGTTCGAATCTTTTTCTTTTATTATCTTGTATCTTTTTCAATATTTTTCCCCAATGAAATTGTGCTTATCATCCTCTACTTTTGTCCATGCAGGGACCCTGATTCGAAAATTACCTTGTAGAAGATCACTATGTGTGATTTTGATGAATCAATTCACATTTTTCAGCATTTTAGCTTTTGCAATCTTCTTTGCAGAGGTGTTTGACGTGAACGGGATTGATGATTTTTACGACAGAGATGCGCTGATAACCTACGAAATCAATGGACATGAAATTCCTGTGCACTTAAAGCAGAAGCTGACTCCTCAAACTCAGCCAATGTTCCCTGAATATGGGCACGACTCTCAACTCTCTGCAGAGACATCATCCAGAAATGGTCACTCTTACGCACAACAAAATCCAGGTGGGCACAAAGTTACAACATTTTTCGGAATGTCTTTGAAGGATATGCCCGAGTACAAAGTACACGATACTCCATCATTCAACGATAAACAGCAGAAATTTGGACAATTTTCAGAGAGAGCAAGGATGGATACGCCCCGTTTTGATCACGAAGGTGCTTTTTCAAGGCAAAGTTTTGCCAATGTTAATAAGCCGAATTCTTTGGACTCAAGTATATTCATGCCATCAGCACGTGAATTTGAGCACAGAGCAGCACAATCGCCCTTTGACAAATTTGCTTCAGAGTACGAACAAGCTAATGAGGTCGGACAAGAGGACGCCAATTTTGGAAGTCGATTTCATAGGGCAGATAGAAACAATTTTGAATCGGAATTTCATGGACTGCATAGGCCGTTAGATGCTAGCGTATCTGGATTCGAAATGCATCAGAATCCAGATAGGTTTTATGGTAGGATGAATTCGGAAAGAGATCCTATCGATAGTAATGACGGGCATCATTTGAAAGATTTAGCTACGCATAAAAGGCCTGGCGACCAGGAAGCTCTTCTTGAAGAAATTTCACGGTTGAGGGAGCATAAAAATCCTCCAGTGTTTCCTAGCCCGGCACATTCTGAGCAATTCTATCAGAAACGCCCATCTGACCCGGTGCAATTTTCGGACAGTCCAAGACCAGTACCTAGTGACAAACCTGGTGAGAACCTCTTCAAGACTCAGGAAGTAAAGAATTTCTTTAATCGGCAGGACTTGGATGACCATAGCTTGCCAGGGGAAAGCCGAGGTGTTGGCAAAGATTTCGATGGTGGTAGATTAGCACCTTCAGCTGCAGAGACTGACAAGAGCAAAGCAGAAGGAAAACTTGACGATTCAAGTAGATTCTTTGAGCAATTGGAGAAAATAGACCAAGAGAGACAAAAGAGTGAAAGAGAGAGGCAAGAAATGCTTCCAGGAAAATCTATAGACTTGAATGCAAGTTTTGCTGATATGGCTGATAAAGTGCAGCGTTACTCTGATGATAGTCAAAGAACAAAAGCTAAAGATAAATTACTGAAGATATTAGGTGACCTTACCAGCAAATTAAAGGGCATGGAGGCAGCTGTTAAAGATACACACACAGACGAGAGGAGGGAAAGTCCATCAGTGTCCAACTTTCATGGTTCAAATGAAGCTTCGAATGCGAAAAAGGAAGAAGAAACTAGCAGAGGAAGTCAACATAAAGAGCCAGAAGCATCAAAGGAAGAAACTAGACACGAAGAAGCTAGAAATGACGCATTAGCAAAGGAAGAAGCTAAAAAAGAAGAAGCTAGAAAGGAGGAAACGGCAAAGGAAGAAACTAGAAAGGCAGAATCTGCAAAGGAGGAAGCGTCAAAGTCATCTCAAGCAATGGCTGACAATGGCAAAGGTGCTATGGATAACACACGTGAATACCCCTGGGAAGCACGTGAAGACTCACCTGGTGGAAAGAGCTCTCATGAGGTAGAGCCAAATGCTTCATATAGCCCACATGGAAGTGATGAAGGGGCTGGTCAAGAGCATGTATCTCATATGATAAATAATCTTAAGCAAAAAGGCCAACCTTTTATTTTCAACACGGAGGAGATAGACTACAAAGGTCCGCACTACGAAGAGATGCAATCAGTTGGCGATGAAGAAAACAGTCAAAGTAAAGATCATATGCACTACCACAGATACGATCAGGAGGGACATTTGATGGAGCGACCTATTATGTCATCTTTCTATCATGAACAAGATCGAAATGATGAGTTCGATACACATGCTTTTCATCAAGAAAATCGTGCATCTTCTGAGAGTGAGGTTACGCCAACGCAGAGGGATGGTGGCAGAAATAGTCAGAAAGCATTGAGAAATAAGGATGAAAGTGAATCAGAGGAGAAATCAAGTGGGAAAGATGGAAATAATCAAGCTAACACCAAAGAGCTGAAATCAGATCCAGGTATACCTTAGCGTCTAATTGATTGTCTTCTAAGTAGTGGTGTAAATTGATAGCAAGGAGGCTGTTATTGTACAAGTAATTTTATGAGAAAATTTGAAATTAGTCCACCTAGTTTTTTAAGACATTGCGAACAATAGCGTAGAGCAGAAGTCGGCAAAAATCCGCGGCCTTCGGGGTACTTTTTTGTGGCCCGGAAGGCCTCTTAAAATCTGCAGTTCACGCGGACCGATGCACGAGTGTCGGCTGCAAAAGGGAGAGGAAATGAATACAGACGAAATATTTCTGTCCACACAGCAGGTAAACAGCTTACAAATTAGATAAAACTTATAACCAATCATAATGAAACTAAAATCACTGTTAAATCTATACGAAAAAGAATAAGAATGGGGGTGATCTTTCAGGGAATCGTGTTTTGTGTACGAATTCAGCTTTAAGTCTATGTTTGACTTTACGTACTGCTTCAAAGCTGTCATTTAACTACTGTCCTTTAATCTGGATGTTGTCTTCCAAAGCTGCCAATAAAGAGATAAATAGAATATATAAACGAGCGCACCGGGTACTGCAAAAGGATAATAATTTATCATTTGATAAGTGCCTAATGAAAGAGGCAGGAATAACAATCCATGCAATGAATCTTCTTAAGCTAATGTTAGAGGTATTCAAGACTCTGAACCACTTAAACCCCCACGTACCTTTGGGACCTGTTTAACGTGAAACAAGTTGAATACAATCTGAGAACAAAAAATCTAGTGGTGTTGCCTCAAATAAAAACGCAAGCATATGGAGCAAACTCGATTAAATTTAGAGGTAGCATCCTTTGGAATGCACTTACCGACGATATAAAAGCTTGTACTAATATGGCAGCCTTCAAAAAGAAAATAATAGGCTGAAAGGGGGAAGTTGCAGCTGTAAATTATATAGTTGAAGTCTTGTTTTTTGCTATCTTCTTCTTTTTATCTTTATCGCGTGTGTATTTTAGTAATTTTAGTTGGATTTAATTAGTTACTGTTGGGGACAGTGTGAATACTTCCAGCTGTTAAGAATGTATTAATTTAAAAAAAAGCTACAGTACATTTACAGATAATTACTTTTTCATTGATTAGATAAGTAGTAATTTAAAATTAGCATATTTTAAAATTAACTTGTATTTAGAGTTGCGCCCCTTGTACGCATTTCAAATTCAATTTTGGTCCCCCTGATTTATAAAGGTTGCCGACCCCTTGGAGTAAAGGAAACACACGGGGCCATTAGGAATTAAGCAACATGCGACCTTTGTGTAGCAAACAAACATAAACAGATGAATGAGTCTAGTGTTGCCTTAGCAACATAGTTAGTAAAGGCTTTGGGGTGGTCTTAGGAAGCCTTTAAGCACACAATGGCCAAGAAGTCCCTTCGGGGCCCCTTTTGGTCAGGGGTCCTTGGTTTATGAACTAAGTTGCCCTAAACTGCGCTACGCCTCTGGTTGAGAATGTTTTCCAGTAAAAAGCGTGTTTTCAATACTTTAAATTTAGTCAACTAGAAATTTTTCGTCAGCTTTATAACATTAACGATAATATTTTTACCACAGAATAAGGGTTATTGGTGCTTTCATTTCCAAGATGATTGCCGAGTTTGGGGGGTTGAGCCCTTCTCCAGTCACAGTTGGGGGACTGAGTTCCCCACTCCCGCTCTTCCATACCATTGTTTTTCAGCCTGCATGACTTCTGCGGTCATGGAAAAAATACTTCAAGGGTACTTTCTTGCAATATTTTTGTGAATCTTTCACTTTCAGATGATGATTTGCCTGACTATAATGAAGTCAAAGATGCTGCAATATTTGAAGAGAATTTCATAAGAAAGAAATACCACTCACCTAGTCTCCGTTGGTCTGATGATTTGTCAGATGAGGCACAGAAAGAAGCTGATGATTTAGCAGAAGAAAAATCGTTGAATCTCAACAAGAAGAGCATCCCCAGAGGTATGAACGTAGCCCTGCTTCCTTTGTCGTCACTGAATGTTGGTAGAGACTCAGCCGATGTCTGGAAGAAAGAAGCAGCAAAATTCGATTTTGTTAGTCCAATTATTTCCAAGAAAAACAATGATTTTGCACAGATGGTATGGAAAACAGCTAAAGAATTTGGTTTAGGTGTTGCTAAATCGAGGGACAAGGAGAACTGGATCGTCGTTGCAAAATACGATACTCCAGCAGTTTCAGAATATGAACAACTAAAAGCAAACATTGAGTCTGATATTCCTGTAGCAGATCCTTATAGTGACATTGCACGTCGTGGTAGGATTTCGAAAACTAGAAATTCTGTGGAGTGAGAAAGGCACGCCACTAAGATAGAGAGAATTACTGCAAAAATTTATCATATTTTCAGGCAATGTGGGGAGACAATTGGCAATGCCAAAGGGCATTACTGTTTATTGTGATGATCATCATGGAATCAGACTGCTTTTGCACCCTTTTTGCCTTGGTATAGATTTCCATTCAGAGTTTTCATTCTGCACTTATTCGATCAAACTCAGCCACTCTAACCGCCATTTACAGTTCGTGGGGTACTTTCATATCTGTATTATATCTAAGTTGAAGCTTGTTTAGCCTAGCTCAAAATCCCACCCAATTATGGCATGATAGTTAAAGCTATACAAAAATTGCTGTTTTGGACCAGAGAAAAGGTGGAGAAATGCAGGATGGTGTGATTCTACGCTTCCCTATTCTATGTGCTGAAATATCACCCTATAATGTTCTTTGTTCATAGGGAGGTATAGCTATAAAGTGGCATGCTTTATGAGGACAGCTTTAGTTGTTAGTAAGAACAGTGTAATTTGTTGTTAAATGGATTTTACACCAATAGCAATGAGTTGAATGCGCCAGCGCCTAGGTACTTTGCAGGTTTCTTTTGAGACTGTCTTTGGCTTGCATTTGCATTCCTCCCAGGGCAAGTTCTCCATCTAAACCTTTACATGCTTTTCAACTTTGTGATCGAATAAATAGTTGGAAACAACTGGCCGATTTACTTTCTGCTGTAGAGCCATTATTGGTAAAATGAAAGTACAGCGAATTTGTTCATCAAGTATCTAATTGTATATAATCTAGTAAGAGGTTCTGAATTCTCAATTAGTATCTATTCTCAGGTTTGTCGTATAGGCTTTACCTTGATATACCTTAGACAATGGTGAATATTTTTGATATCTATGGAGGATAAACATGATCATTTTCATTATTTTATGGAAACAAGAGTAAAAATGTTGAGCAGCTTTTTGAAGATATTTGAAGATAAGCTTTTTGATTTGATACAACATTGATGTTTGTGTCACTGATGTTAACCGTATATGTGGTTTTGTCAGTTGACTTAGCATCAAGTGCTAGAAAGTCAATCAAATTTTCAACATTTCATTACTTCATGCATTTTGGAACATCTAGTATGATGTGTTTGACATCTTGGTGACTTCATGGTAAATTACTGGTTTGCAATATGTATATAGTTTCAGACATATCACGTTATCGAGCTTTTTCTGTTGATAACTGCAATTCTTTGGTACAATTCCCATTGGAAATTTAGCTACCATTTTGGTACGAGAGGGCCCTTGTCGTATGGGACATCTTGAAAGCAGGATAAGCCCTGAAACTGAGTCGTCTTTTCTTTAGCATAAGCTATCCTTAATGCTATGCTACTACTTTAGCTATTGG